>JAJHZJ010000490.1:6203662-6433662 GCA_023548195.1 Bettongia penicillata ogilbyi
CGTGGAATAGGATATTCCAGAAGTCAAAGGAACTAGGACTAAAACCAAGAATCACCTACCCAGCAAAACTGAGTATAATACTTCAGGGGAAAATATGGTCTTTCAATGAAACAGAGGACTTTCAAGCATTCTTGATGAAAAGACCAGAGCTGAAAAGAAAATTTGACTTTCAAACACAAGAATGAAGAGAAGCATGAAAAGCTAAACAGCAAGGAGAAGTCATAAGGGACTTACCAAAGGTGAACTGTTTACATTCCTACATGGAAAGACAATATTTGTAACTCTTAAAACTTTTCAGTATCTGGGTAGTTGGTGGGACCACACATGCACATACACACACACACACACGTACACACGTGCATGCACACACACATCCACACATGCACACAGATACAGAGACAGAGAGCACAGAGTGAATTGAATAGGATGGGACCATATCTTAAAAGAAATTAAGGTAAATGGTGAGAGAGAAATGCAGTGGGAGGAAAGAGGGTGAAATGGAATGGGGTAAATTATATCTCATTCAAGAGGCAAGCAGGAGACTTTTTAGTGGAGGGAAAAAGAGGATAGCTGAGAAAAAAACAAGAACTTTACCCTCATCACATTCGACTAAAGGAAGGAATAAAATGCACACTCATTTTAGTATGAAAACCTATCTTAACAATACAGGAAAGTGAGGGAGAAGGAGATAAGCAAGGGGTGGGGGGATGATGTTAGGAAGGGCAATGGGAGGAGGGAGCAATTTGAAGTAAACATTCTGGGAGGGACAGGATCAAAAGACAGAACAGAAACAATGGGGGGCAGGATAAGGTGGAGGGAAATAGTTAATCTTACACAACATGACTATTATGGAAGTCTTTTGCAAAACTACACAGATATGGCCTATATTGAATTGCCTGCCTTCCCAAAGGGAATGGGTGGGGAGGGAGGGATGGAGAGAAGTTGGAACTCAAAAGTTTTAGGAACAACTGTTGAGTATTGTTGTTGCTACTAGGAAATAAGAAATACAGTTAATGGGGAATAGAAAGTCATCTGGCCCTACAGGACAAAAGAGAAGATGGGGACAAGAGAAGGGAGGGATGATAGAAGAGAGGGCACATTGGTCATAGGGAAAATTAGATTGCTCGGTGTATTGTGGTGGGGGGGGAGAAAATTTGGAACCCAAAATTTTGTGAAAATGAATGTAAAAAGTTAAATAAATAAATTTTCATTAAAAAAAAAGAAAACTGATTTTCCATGTGTGTCACACACACACACATTCTCTCTCTCTCTCTCTCTCTCTCTCTGTCTTCCTCTCTCTCTCTCTCTCTCTCGCTCTCTCTCTCGCTCTCACTCACTCTTGTTCTCTCTTTCTCTCTTGATGCAAGGTAATTCCTGTCACTCATCTGGGGAGCAATCACAGAGATAAAGATAGGTTGGGAGTCTGTTTAACACCAATAGTACTGAGGGCAACATCAAGAGAAAAATTTTCTTCCTAGATTAAGGAGAGAATGAAGGAAGATATTTGGGCCTTGTGCAGAGTCATAAAGACAGATCCATATGACTGTAATTAGACTGTATGTTTGAAGCTCTCATCCAGGCCAGTGAATTGTGAAGATTGTAGAGGAACAACTGTTTCAATGCAGCTACAGTTCCTTCTCCATTTACTTGTTCATGAACAACAATTGGTTTTTAATTGTTTTTAACATTATGAGCTAAGCTGCTTCTTTATGATCATTTTTATTATTTTCCTTTATAAAATTTCTGTCAACCCAGTTGCGTGTTTGCTTCTGTTCATTGTTCTTTGGTATAAGTCTGGGGTGGGAAAGTTCTAACAGTTCAAAAATTTGACTAGTAAGTTTTCTTTTCAGTATACGGCTAGGATTCCATCTCCTAACCAATTAGAGAATGTCTCTCTGTCTGGAGAATGATTTATGACCTGCTTAAACTGTATTTCCTGATAATATTACAAGCTCCCAAAAACATAACTTTAAGATGGAATTCCAAGTCATTCACCTCCCTAGAAGGAAAAAAATCTTTCTTTTTTGGTTTCTTGTAGCTTATATATCTGGCTCACTGGAGGGGTGCTATTGTGTTCGTCCTTCTTTGTCAAAGAAGACCATGCCATCAAAGAAATGATGACATGACTTGCATTTGACTTTGTTTTGAGTGAGGGAGGGTTTTGCAGGTGATCAGCCTCACTTCTCCTCCAGAGCCACCTGAATCCAGTGACCAGATATTCATCACGATGACTGAAGATGACCCAGAATGTACTGGGAGATCTTAGGCCCTTTAGATCAAGGTTTTTGCAGGTAGTCACTTAGGGTGAGGCAATGCCCATTCACTGAATAGGCCAGTTTAAGAAGTAGCCAGGGCATGGCCCCTTTAATGAGGCCAAGAGAAAGAAAGACATCAGGCTGGGTGGGAAACAGCAACAGTTACTATTGTTAATCATTGTAAAGCTAGGAGGGTCCAGAAGAGACCTTAAGCAGGGACCCATTCGTGTCCCAGCTTCAAAGTGCAATAGGTTTAAGATTTTGGGAAAGGATGGGAAGGGAAGGGAAGGGAAGGGAAGGGAAGGAAGGGAAGGGAAGGGAAGGGAAGGGAAGGGAAGGGAAGGGAAGGGAAGGGAAGGGAAGGGAAGGGAAGGGAAGGGAAGGAGCCAGTAAAACCCAAGTTAACTGGACATCTTTTGGTCATCCAAATTTACCTTCCTTTGGAGAGGAGAAGGAAGGGGACTAGGAGGCAGATAGGAGAGGAGAAGTTGAGTTACCCAACTTGATGGATTCCCATTCAGCCAGCTGCATCTACTCATAGGATTGTGTTCATCCTTTATTGCCAAAGAAGACCATGCCATCAGAGAAATGATGACATGACTTGCACTTGACTTGGTTTTGAGTGAGAGAGGGAGGGCTGTGCAGGTCACCAGCCTCACTTGTAAGATAGCATTTGGAAGAATGTGGAGTTTGAAAGAGCCAATCCCTCTTTCCATTATAACAATGGAGCCGAAGGAGTGGGAGTAGGTCTTTAACATTACATTCTCCAAAATGCATCTGCCCTGACTGAAGTTCCAACTACAATAATAGATGCAATTCTTTAGCTGTGATGGATAAAGGATGAAATGACTGAGGAAACACAGGTTCCAACTTTTGAGCAATTTAATTTATTAAGTAATATGTACCAATTGTTCCATAAACTGGGACCAGAACTTCTCATCACAGATTAGACCCTGAGTACAGGTGCAATATCTGAAATAAGAAAAAAAAATTTTCCACTTCCCCAAGTGTCTGTATTGAATCAAAGGAACATGGAAACAATGACTGATCGATTGATCAATACAGTCATTTTTCAGATTAGACCTGTGTGTTACTTGGGACATGTAATTGTGAGAAAACTTGCATCAGTTTTTGGATCTTACCAGGTTTTTGGTTAGTATAACCCAGGTTCTCAGTTAAGGGAGAGATGGTCTACCTTTTCAGATAATTAAAAAAAATAAAATTTAACTTAAAAAAGGCTTCCAAACTTATTCTGTTTCTTTCGAACATGGACAGTAGATCACTACTTTCATACTTCCTATTTATGTAAAATAGTCTTTCAAAGTGTGTGCCAAAGCACTTCAATGTGCTTTGTACCCTAGAATTTGGCATATTATCATTGCCAAAAGGAAATTTATAAATTATTTTTTGTAATATAAATTTCATTTGCTCAGCTTGCTCACTGAAATAATTATGATATTAATAAAAGAAATGAAACACCTCTATTACTTGTACACACTAACCTCAAAATATGCAAGGCCTTTAACTGATAAATAACTCAAAAAATGAAGAGAAGTGGCATGTATTTCTTCTTACTCTCTCTCAGTGTCACCACCTTAAATGTACAGTATGCTATAATTCCTCATGACATAGCACTGAGTTTGAGCAAGAAAGTTGGCAAACAAGTGATAACTCACTTTACAAAATACATGCCTTAACTGCTTTTAAATCATTATAAGAGTGCTATAAGAGAGACAAGGCAGGTATTCTTATGTTTACTTTATAGAAAAGAAAATCAGAGCTTAGAGAGTTAATGTAACTTCCTAAAAAGGCATATAACTATTGATTCTTGAGCTCTTATTCCAGTGATATCCTAGCTTATTCCATACTTCCTCCCTCATAATACATTTCCTGAAATTTTGAATAATAAATTAGAATAAACACACAAACAAGTAAAAGCAGAACTCACATTCCTTGAAGGAAGTCACTGTTTTGTCTTTGTCCCTGTAACAGCTTACATAATGCTTTACACAGATCTTTAATAAAAGATAACTGAATAAAGATGAAGACATAATAATGACAGGTGTATCATGATGGTAATAATATTCTGCATGCAATATGACTAGCACTGTATGCATCCAGGTCTAACTTTGTACTTGTTGAAAATGTCCATCTTACCACCATTTTCTCTTGGTAGCAAAAGTGAGGAGTGGGAAGGTCCCCCACAATACTGTTTAAAGAAAGTGTGAAAAAAGACTTTCTTTCTAGCAATCACCAAAGCAGTGCAGGTAAAGCAGTAGATAAGACAGTTCCAAAGGAATAACATATTCTCTTAGGTGACTTTTTCCCATTGTCTTCCCATGCTACACTTCTCTACTTGCCTCTTACTTGTTCTTTACAGATTATCTCTCAAGGAAGTTCTGCTTGTTGCTGGGTTTTATTTTTAAGCAAGCCTAATGCTTGCATCCCTGTGTTAGTCAAATTTAATGTTGGGGCTCAGAGGTAATTGAAAACCATTGAATAGTTAAGAAGAAAAGGTTTTGCTGCTGTTCAATCATTTCAGCCATGTCTAACTCTTTGTGATCTCATTTAGGATTTTCTTGCCAATGATGCTATAGTACTTTACCATTTCCTTCCCCAGCTCATTTTACTAATGAGGAAACTGAGGCAAACAGGGTTAAGTTACTTACCTAGGCTCACACAGCTGATAAGTGTTTGAAGTTAGATTTGAACACAGGTCTTTATGACTCTTGGTCCAGCAACATATCTACTGTTCTACCCAGCTGTCAGGGTAGAGTTGCAGCCTCCCTCAGATCCATTTATAAAGTTTCTAGTCATCTATGGTCTTGAAAATCTTTACCAAGGTGAGGGACTCCTACTCCCAAATGAGTGTAACTTTTGTCCATAGGTGACTAGAACACTTCATCAGGTGAAGTAGGGACAATGAAGTTATAGCAATAGCCATATTGCCTTTCAGGTCAAACTAATCCTTATTTCTGAAAACATGTAACCCTGCATCTATTATACCAGATATTCCTGATTGACCTCAATTCAGTTACATTACAATTCTCTATCATAAATATTATTCCACTGTTTTTGCTTGTTAACAAAATTCTTAGCCTTAGAATGAGTAATTAAGGCATCTCTCATGTTACCTTAAAATCTCTTCATGCATCTAGAAATGATGGATTTGGAGGTAAAAGAGCTGGATTTTAATACAGTTTTTTTCTGACTACATGTGCCACCTTAGATAATTCACTTTAACTACCCAAGACTCTATTCCAAAAATTACAATGTAAAAGATATGAATTATACAATTTCCAGATCTTCCATTTAGATTCTATTTCATTATTTCTGAAGTAGACAATGGATTTTCCAAATATGAGTCATCTTCAGAGATATTGTATTAGGTATAATGTCTTTTTTACAAAAATGATTATTTCTACAACAGTAACAGTGAGTTTTCTTTGACAGTATCATGAATTAGGAAGTACTTTGATTTTCATTTAGTTATTTAGTGGATATGCTTGAAGACACATTTATGAAATCAGTTTGGACAAACTCTCTTTCGAATCCTTTTATGCCATTGTAGATGTGTCTTTGGAAAGGTAATTTAAAAATATTTATATATTTGAACAGACTTTATCCCAAGTTCTCTAAAGTTGCAAGCAAGGAATTTTTTTTTTTTAAATATTCTTTATCATTTTAGAGGTGGCCAAGTGGCTGTCTGTATTTACATTATCCAAATAAAAATACTGATACAAAAAGGTGTTCAAGGATCTCATGAGCAGAGACATTTATATTACTCACATGTCCAAAATTGTTCTTATCTGAAACCTAAGAAAAAATATATTGGTATTTATAAATTGACAAATGGAAATGTCTTTAGTATAGAATAGGGAGGCAGAGAAAATCTCATTTTCATGAGTGCTCCCTGACTGCTTTGCAATTCACTGAAGCTTCTCACATCATATAACCTCAAAGTAGAAAACAAAAGAATCAAGTGTGCCAGGTGCATTCTTGCTGTATCAGCCAGCCTGAGATGGAGCCATTCTTTGCTATTTTTTCACTGATGGGAAAAATATCCCTGAATAAAACCTTTTGTATTAAAAAAAAAAAAAGAAAGTTGCAGCCTTAGTGGAAATTTAGCCTCAATGAGTTGTGGGGGACTATGTGAGACAAGAAAGAGATACATAATCATTGATCTAGAAATAATGGATAAACTAACATTGATATTACTATGATTACTTGATGTAAGAATGTTTCTCTCTTGGCTTTTATACAATAGTTCAGATTTATTTATGCATGTTGCAATTATGATTTAATTTTCTTTCTTTGAAGGTAAAACAGTTTTATGAATAGAATTTTGAGTTAAAAGTCTAAAAACCTGATTTCTGGTATTAGTCCCAGCAATAGAATTCACTCTCCTAAACCTTAATGTAACAGTGTTTAAAGGTGGTAATTATAGCTTATTATCTGACACTCTAAGAGCTGCTAATATAGAATAAAAAATCTTAAAAAATGTTTCTATGATTCTTGTTTGTTATTTGACTTAGCTTTTAGGGATATATAGAATTAGGGTGGTTTGGTTGTCATAAAGGCATCATGGTGGTGAAACTTTTGTTCTTCGGTCATTTATATAAAATATTGAATCAGTTATACATTAAGTAGCATGTAAGATACATTAGTCAATAAATGAGTTATTAGTAAAAAATAATACTAGAACTCTTATCTTTACTATATTTTACTATATGGATGAAGGAAAACCTAACCACTTGAAAATTAGATAAAAATTCAAAAGTTAAAGAACAATAGTCAAGCACTACAAAGGTTTTCACAAAATTTTAACATATTTCTTGCTAAATAGTGAAGTAGCTAGACAGAGCATAGGATAGAGCACTGAGTCTAGAATCAGGTAGATATGAGTCCAGGTTTAGTATTAGTCACTGATTGTGTGATCCTGGACAAGTCACCTAATCTATCTGCATCAGTTTCCTCAACTCAAAATAGGAATAACCATAGTACCTACTTCACAGGGTTGTTGTGAGAGTCAAATGAGATTATATTTATAAATTGCATTACATAGTACCTAGCACATCGTCCTAAATTCGTTCTTGCTTTCTTTCATCCTATTCACATAATGGGGAGTAGCCTCATTGTATTAGGTCTGCTAGGAGTGGTCAAGTTTTCCTTATCCCATAAATTTTATGATTGATGATTTTTTTACAAACTATTGACACAATTACATAGTTTGACACACCAGTCACCAAGAGGGATTATGGATTTACAACTAATGATTATCCTCAAATTAAACAAAACCAATAATTAGTGATGAAAATGTGGGGAGGGGAGTGGCTTCTTAGTAGGGATAAAGTACATAGGATTCAGTAGGAGTAACAGCTACAGACTTTCCCTGGAGAATGGCAAATATAAAGGATTTGGAAAGCTCCATTTCTTTACTAGCCAGTTGCCTGATTCACAACCAAACTATAATCATGTTAAGAAGTCTTAAGGCATGTTGGCCACGACAATCTTTTTATCCAATAATGTTGATACTCCATTGAGAAATCAATGGAATCAACCGTGCAAGTGTGAAGTAATGGTAGCTATGGAGATGGTTTTCAGTAGCTGAAGAATGGTCAAGTTTCGGAATGCAGGTAGAGTGGCAGTGGTAGGAAAGTGAAGGACCCTTGTACCATGAGGATATGGTGAACGAAAAGATCTGGAAGCCTAAGAAACAGAGTGGTAATGTAATAAAAGCAAACTTTTGCTTTTACTTTTAACCAAAATTGGGGTGTGTGAGGTAATAGAGCCAAGGGTTGTATCTCTCAAATTCTGAATTGTCTACTTATCATCAAAGAGGAGAAGTAAATCTAAGGCAGTAATACAAGTCCTGAGTCATTATGTTGGCTTGTTGTAAGTGCAGTTTACTGAAGGGGAAAGTTTTATTGGTTGTCTATGGGCTCGAGTATGAGACATTTTAGTGGTATTTTTTGTGTTTATGACAAACTTTTTTCTCCATTCCAAATTGAGTTAGCTTGGTGCTGCTAAAATAACTAAATAAAATTAGTTTTTAGAGTTATTTTATATAGAATCATGAACTATAGGGTAGGTTATTGATAAGCGCTCCCATATGGAATTCAGCGTACCTTTCCTCAGTCCTGACTTGTGGGGATTCTTGATTTGTGGAGATAAGAAACATTATTATGATTCAAAGGGGAGAGTGATTCCTGTAAATGCAGGTAGCAGGACTTAGACTAGTCTTAAAGAATGAGTATGAATAGATAAGCAGATAGGGTGGAGACAAAGACATTCAGGTCCTTATACTTATTCAGGCCACAGTAAATAGATGAGCTAAATAAATGTATTTAGAGTTAGAGAGTAAAAACTTGAATGTTGACTAGACCTGTGACTCAATAGGGAATCAGCATAGGGAAGTCTCATTTGTAGAAACTCCCTCTACCAATGAATCTTATTTGCAATTTATACCCTTAGATAAAGAATAGAAAACTTAGAAGTTAAATAACTTGCCCAGTCATAGAGCCAGTATGTCAAAAGTAAGTCCTTCTGGTTTTAAATCCAGCTTTCTACCCATTACTGTATGCTGTCTACATAAAGGAATAATGTGGTACAAATTTGGTAAGGTAGTTTAAAACCAGATTATAGAGAGCCTTTATTTCTAAGCACAATAAATTTTGTACTTGGAGGTCTACGTTTTGTACTTTAGGTTTTGTACTTCAGAGGTTTATGTTGAAAGAGTTATAGTTCCTCTCCATAGATGCAGACCAAATACATTAACACTCTACCTATGAACTATCACTTTCGATTATGTGTCTGAGGTCTTTTAATTAAATATACCAGGGACTGAATTGGTGGCTGAATGTAAATGGCCGTGAGGACCCTTTAAAGTGAAACCAGGGGATTTCCTTGTACTACTTTCTGAAAGAGCAATGGAAAAGTCCCCCACATTTTCCCACCAGGAAGTTACTTTTCCTTTTCTTCAGTTTCTTCTATTTGAAGTTGAAACTACAAAAGAGAGGAGAATTTTTCATACCTCTTACACCTAGGAGAGTCTACAGCTTACAAAATTAAATATGTCAAAGGATAAATGAAATCCATGAAATGTTTCTTGCTAATAACACTGAAACATAAGATAATTACTGAAACTCAAATTTACTGTACTTTGAAGGAAGGTACTATAGTAGCTGTAATAAGGAGGTTTGGAAAATAAAATTCAGAAATATTTCCTCAAAAGTTTTTGTACTTCAGTTTCTGAGAATGTATGAACAACCCCTAAAAATTATGCAATTCATTTACTAGAGAAAGGACCATTGCTGCACTTTGACTACCATGACCATTCTTTTATAGTAAGAAACATCTTGGGCTCCAGAATCAATAATCATCCTAATAGAAAATAAACAACTTAACGAAGAAAAGAGAGTTTTAAATTAATTACAATTGGAGTATTTTCTAGATCATTTAACGTAATGATCTATCTGCTTCTTGTCTCTTATACTCTTTCAGCAAACCTCACGTTGCTCATTACTACCATGCATTAATCAGCTTGAACTTGAACCCTGGAGAAACAGAGTGCTAAAATATCAAATGCTAAACAATCAACATATGAACTAAAGACTCATCAACATCATGAAAATTGTCTTAGTTTTTGTTTGTAGTCTCTGATGATTATATATGTGTGTGTGTGTATATATATATATATATATATATATATATATATATATATATACATATATATATTCTGACTCTCCAAACTTTTTATCTTTGTCTCTTGCTTTTAGTCATAAGGGAAAAGAATAACAATGAAAATAGGTTATTCATTTTCATCCAAAAATTAAAGAGGAATACAAAATTTTCAAACGTGTGGATATTATTTCATGTAACTATCACCTTTCATTTGGGATTATTTATATATAATGTTCACAACTGCTGTGTGGATTCCTGATCAAAATTCCTCTTTAATGCATATATGAATTATAGATTTCAGTATGCTTTGAACACCAGGCAGCAGAATTTGATTAACTACCTGACTATACTCACTCATCATGAAGGACCCAGATATTGTAAGAACTGGACGAAAATGATGAAGGTCACATTAGAATTATGATTAGTCCCTTTAAAAAAATACCAATTGACAACAGAAACAATTTTGGATAGATTTTCTTTTGACATCTGGAATCTATTATGAGACAGGATGGCATTGTTCCATGGAGTTAAATCACACAAGAATGCAGGAGTTAAAATATTACTCACTGAGGGTAATAACTTTCACTCAGCTTTCCCTTCTGCTACAATATTTTCTTTGATCAGCACCGGGTTGTGCTGTAAACATATGTGAATGAAATATGATATATACATATATTCATATAATATATAAAATATAATAACATATGAATATAGATATAATCAGGAAGTATAATTAGTAACAAGGTACTCTTTAAAAAAATCATAGACTAATCAGTAGTCCTTGGTTTCTTCATAAAACTTTAGATATAAAACTTTTCCACTAATTTTTATCTTCTTACATAAATTGATAAGGTTCAGAAAAAAAAAAAAAGGAAAAACAGCTACTTCCAAAATATTGACTCTCATAGCTTTGAAAAACTACTGATACATTTTGTAAACTAGATCTTTTGACTTTTAGGAATTTACAAATGAAATTAACAAACTTAGATGACAAGAATTCAATTCAGATTTATTTCCTAATCTCGGCTAGGCTGTCACAATAGCAAAGTAATTTATCTATTCTTCTCTAATCATTTCTCTGTCCTATTCATGCCCAACTTTTTCTTCTTTTGTCAAGCCAGCTCTGGCTACTTTCTCAGTTGGGTACCTTAAACTTTACAAATCTTGTCACATGCTTTGTTAAAAATATTTAATATATTCACTTCAATATCCCTCCTCTACCCTTTCCTAACATGAAAAGTCTACCATCTTCCCTTTCACTGTACTTTCCGATAAAGGAGTATTCTTTCTCTTTGCCAACTCCATTTCTTTCATATTTATTCCTAATCTCATCTCCTCCTGTCTCAACTGGATCCCTATAAGTCACATATTGACTTAGTAAACCCCAAACAATTATGTTGTATTAATTTTTTTATTTTGTTAAATACTTGATTACATTTTAATATGACTAAGGCTGCACTTCAGTTTGAGGTGCCATGAACCCAAGATGCTAGTATGACACCTCTGCATTATACCTATCATCCCCTCTTTATCTTTAGTCTTCAGAATCCATTTTTATGTATTGCTTCCTTCCCTTTGTGCATCTCACTAGATTAAACCATTCCCTCCTCCCAAAACATAATTGTATATCCCATCTGAACTTCTCAGCTGTATCTCTACTGATCCTCACTTCTTATCTTTCTCTCTCTCCCTCTCTCTTTCTCTCCCTCCCTCCCTTTCTCTCTCTCTCTCTCTCTCTCTCTCTCTCTCTCTCTCTCTCTCTCTCTCTTTCTCTCTTTCTCTCTCTCTCACTCTCTCTCTGTCTCTGTCTCTGTCTGTCTGTCTCTCTCTCTCTTCCCCAATATCCCCCTCCCTCTTAAGACAATCTTCATATTCTTGGGCTTTTCTGTATAAGAGTAAATACTCCGTTTAACAACTCAGATTCTTTTACCCCAATTCAATTGATTATTTAGTCTCTCAGTATCTTGTTGCTCCTTTTACATTAAGTTAATATTTATCTGTTTTACTCTCTTCTGTAGCTTCTGTAATCTCAATTCTGATGTCATCATTCAGTTAAAACTGGCCTCTCTAAATCTATCAAATCATTTCTTAATCGAAAAATCTGATGGCTTTTTCTCAATCCTTATTCTTTTTGACTTATCCAATATATTGACACCATTAATTATCTCTTTCTGAATAATCCATTAAGCTTTCAAGAAACTGTTCTCCAACTATTTATCTGAAACTATATGATGCAGCTACCTTGAGGACTTGCAGTTCATCAATCATGGCACTCCATTTCCTATTGTTATGCCTTGCACAGATTGTCCCCCATTCCCATAAGGTCCTGCCCTTCAACTCTTCTTGGGTTTCCTGGTTTCCTTTCTGTAGGAGTCTTTTCTCTGTCCCCCAGCTGCTAATGCCCTTTTCTTTCATTTTGTCTCCATCTGCTTTGTAAATATCTTTTTTATTTTCATATTGCCATTGCCTTTAGCATGCAGGTATATGCTTCTTGAGGGCAGGGGACTATTTTTGCTTACTTATTTTTATATTTCTTTTTATCTTTTGCTTAGCCTAATACCGAAGACACAGTCAGCATTTGATAAATTCTTGTTGATTGAGTAACCAGTATAGTGCCACTGGCACCACACACAAACACACACACACACACACACACACGCGTAAGCTTATCATCTTTTCCCCCAAACAAATATGTTTTCCACACTTCCTTATCACCTTTGAGCCAGCAAGCTTCTAACCACCTAAGTTCATAGCCTCCAGGTTATTCTGAGCTCCCCAAGAACACTTACCATATATATGCAGTTAGTTGCCAGATCTTTTCATTCAGTATTCCCAACATGTTTTGCATCTTTCCCTTTCTTGATGCTTATATAGTCACTATACTATCTCAATGCCTCACTACTGCTTATCTGACCTATTGCAGCAGCTTCATAATTCATTCCACTGCACCATCTCTCTGTCTCTCAAAAATCAATTATTCACATATCTGCCAAAATGTTTTTTTCTAAAAGTCAGTATCCCCAACAGTACTCAGTAATCTCTTGTGTCTCACTAGTAACCCCATGATCATACACTCCTTTTGTTTGCATTTTAAAGCCCTTCTCAACCTGGGCCATTTTAGTCTTTTCTGTTTTTTTGCATTCAGATTCTTGATTTGCATATTCAATAGTTTAGTTATGTTATGCTAATTCACCCTATATTATGTTACATATACAATCTTCATGCCTTTCAACTGATTATCTTCTTTCCTGGAATGTATGCCTTTCTCATGTCCATTTCTTAGAACCATTCTTTCATTATACTGCTCAAATGCTACTTTTTCTGAGGAGGTCCATTCTGGTAACCCACCTCATCCCAGCTGCCACTGCCATCTTCTACTAAGGTTGCACTATATCTATCCTATATCATATACATATCTATTTATGCATATTTTGCCTCTTTCATTAAAATTCAACTTCCTTGAGGGAAATAATTGTTGATTTTCTTTGTACATCCACCACTTGTCAGAGTATAATATATCAAACACATAATATCATCTTATCAATAGATCAATTGGAGCACAATTAAAAAGAATGATATAATGTAAATGCATTATTTTCTACTAATGCACAGGAAATATTAGACATTAAATAAATGTATTCTCAGTAAAATATATGGAGGATTATAAGAATTAAAGCTAATGACTAAAATAATTACATCCGAAAATCATTATTTAATGATGGAATTACAACTATGCCATTCATTATTCATACTATCTTTATCTGACTGACAATCATTCTTTTTTTTTCTTTAAATCTACTAGCATTTATCATTTTCAAAGCAAGAGACTCCTAATCTGAATGCATTGTTTGATTTCAGAGGTCTAACTTGAAATTCACAAATAATTGTAGTAAGGACAAGCTATAGGAAAAAATGGAAACTGTATACACACTTAAACACAGACATTCTTTGCATAAAAATCAGATAAGGGTGAGGAAGTGAGGTTTGATAGTCTGATTTGTGTTTTCCTTCATTAAGTTCAAAAGGAAATAGACATAGCCCCTTGTGGGGTTTGGTATCAATTTCTGCTTAGAATTTATTACATGGAAAACCAGTTTAAACTAGTATAAGTTCAATAGAATTTTTTTTGAATGATTTTAACATGTTAGGTTTCCTCAGTAATTTGACAGACAGGTGATAAAGGGACCTCAACTCAATGAAATGTTTGATCAACTCATAGTAATGGTAAAATAAAAAAAAAAAAGAAAAATTAGGTTAGGATATAGGTCTTTTTGACTCTTGTAACATTTCTGAGAAAACAGTATATAAAGTTAACAATGATTATAGACAAGTTAGAATAAAATGAAAGAATGCAGCATTTAAAGTTACCCTGGAGATGAAGTATTACAAAATGTATACAGAAAACATGAATTTATCCTATAATACTCCTGACATGTGATTATACAATTACTGTTTAAAGAATTCACTACCTTCACTAAAGTAAACTATTCCATATCAGGACATCAGTTTTTAAATAATGTTCCCTTAAGTTGAATAACATTTTCTGTCTCTAATTTTAAACAAACATATTCTTTTGCATTTCAGGACCAAGCAAAATAAGCTTAATTCTTCCTGTACGCAGCAATCCTTTTTAATATTTGAATCACCTATTATATCCCCAGTAAATGAGTGGGGAAGATATTTAACTCTTTCCCCCTTCCACCATTAATCTTACATTAACATTACACAGATACAAGGCAATATCTAAGAGTTCTCATAATTAATATTTCTACAAATATTTATTGGTAATTTTGAAAAAAAATACCTAAAGTGTATAGTTTGGATTTTAAAAATAATTCATCCCTAGAATATTATCACTTACATAGTTGAACTACATCTTGGTCTTATAGTTTTCAGTTAATCTTCTATAGATATAAGATTTCATCATTTCTCAGAGAGATTTATTCCCAGTCTACACTGGCTTTTATTCTCAATACATTGATTTGTTTGTGTAAGGCCATTTTAAACCTTTTTTATAATTCACATTATTTTGTCAAATCATCTCTTTTACCCCATCCTTAGTTATGTGAAATATAACCCCCAAAACCTCTTCTACTTTTTTTAAAGTATGACTGTGTATTGTTAGAGAGTTTATCAGGGGAAATAGGATAAAGGAACTTGAGCCTTATTTGGGGGATTTTGATTGCCTTTCCCTTCTGAGGGAATATACATTCCCATTTGTTTATATATTAAGAATTACTAAAGATGAATTAATTGTCTAAGGCTGTTGTATGTTGGGGAACACCCCCCTTATTGTTTTTTTTGCTTGGCCCATAAATGAGGTCATTTTTCATATACTTCCTGTTAAAAAAAATAAAAGATTTAAGATACAGTCTGGCAATGATATGGAGAATGGATTTAAAAAGAAAGAAACTGCAGACATTGTTAACTGTTCAAAAGCTCTTGTAAGAGTCTGTCATGCTTGGAGAAGGTCTGGCATAGGGTAGAATTTGTAAGAAGAGGAATAATGAGATTCATATGACAGATATGATACAATTAGGTTGAAGACTTGGCAGTTAATTGGATGTATAGGGGCCGAAGAAAAAGTGATAAAATTAAAACAATGATGCTAAGACATTTAAATGAATCTGAGAGCTATTTTATAAAATACTAACAAATTCAATAAATAGCAAGTGTAATTTAGAAAGAAAACAAAATTTCCATTCAGAAAGGAGATATCACATGGTCAAAACAAGAAAAGCATTACATCATTTTAGAATATAGTTCTATGATATGAATTTGAAACTTTAAACCACATAAATGATCAACTACATGTAAAACACATGAAGTAGATAGCTTAAAGTAAAACAACACACATGAAATGGGGCAGAAAGTATAAAAGGCATAATTAAAATAGATAAGACTCTAATATGAGAAATCAGGCAATTTAACAGGTGCCCCACTCAGCATTCTAAATATTTATTTTAAAGGAAATAAATGAACAATATATTTTTTCTCAGTTATTCAGAAGAGCGCACCCGAATCCTAACCCTAAATTATCAAAGTCTCAAAACTGTCAAAATTAATGGGATGGAATATGGAAAGAACAAAATTTATATTTATTTAACGATACCTCTAAAATTAAAAGAAATGAAAAAGAATGGAAGAATCTTCTTGGCAATTACATATCCAATTACATGTCAATCAAGATCTGACATTCAAATATATACCTACATATACCTACCTATGTAATACATACCTACATAATTATTCACCCAACTCAAAGAAGTAGTGAATATGAAGAAGGAATTCATAAAATATGGGTAAAAATTTGGTAACCACATAAGAATTGGAATTGCCTAATAAAAAAAATTAGAAAACTTAAATATGTTTCTTGCGCTCAATAAAAAGAACACAATAAATTATGGTAAAGCACTGTGTGTTATGATCTATGAGAACTATGACATTAAAATATACAAGAGAGGAGGATGGGAGAAGAGAGAAAAGAGGAAAAACACAAAACCAGACCTTAAAAGAGATATAAATAAGTAGCTTTAACCTCACATCCAAGTTGTTTGATTTGACCCTCCCTGAGAGGTTTGAGGGAGGAGCAGGATAGAGGATTTAATTTGCTTCCAAGTAGATGTTGATTCTTATCTTGCCTTCTATATTTGTTTTCTATGCTACCACAGTTTTCTTATCTACAGTTCTCATAAGCTTGCTATGAGGTTTCAGTGAAAGTATGTACATAAAGTATTATATAAGTGTTTGTATTCCTGTGGGTTGTTTCATTTTTTTTTTACTACAGTTATTAAGCTTTTGATATATTTTTAAATGAAAGCCTATAATATTGAGGGATGGGGGCATATCATGTATGAACATTACAATTAATTAATTACAATTAATATTAAAATATAGAAATTCAACATGAGTATAAAATTAAAAAGAATAGAAACTAGATGAAATTTGAAAATGAAATGAGTGCAGTGAAACTGACATTAATAGTTGGTAGACTACAAAGTTCATAAATCATTAGCTAAATTTGATTAAGGAAAATATTTTATTAAATCAAGTTTAAAAATTTCATAAGAAACAGCAAAAGGTTATCACAAACTAATGTATGTAAAATATGCAAGAAAAACTAGTCATTGCAAGGAGGTATATGTGTATATAAAACCCCAAACTAAAGAAAGAAGAGCTGTTTTCTTAAATCTAATCTCAGATTTAAAAAAAAATTATGTAAGGCATAATGACCTATTAAAAGAAGGTGGAGAATCCTGACTCACATGAATTTTCAAATTATTTTTATCAAGAATAGTAACTAATATCTATACTATTAACTCAGAAAGAGAATAATTTTTTATATTTCTTTTATAAAATACATATTTTCCTGATATCTAAAGCAGAGGTAGACAAAGAAGCAAGAGAAAACTCTAAGTTAGTTTTACTAATGATTTTTTAAAAACAACGACAGGGACCAACTTGCATACCAAATTGGCAGAAATATATTTAAATCAGTATCGTACATAATATAATGACTTTCAAATAGATACAATAGGAGAATGTAAAAGGGATTAGCCTAAAATAAGTTAAAAGAGAATAAAAAGAGATATTTTTCAGAATTATAGGGGAATGTGAGAGGAGATTCTTAAACAACATACAAATATCATGTGAGTTCATATAGACTATTTCAATCACATCAGATTAAAAACAAGGTTTTCACATCAACAAAATCAATGGATATAGAGTGACAAGAGAAACTGTAGAGAACTATATTTGCTTCAGATATCATTAATAAATATCTCATAGCTAAGATATAGATAATTGTAGATTAGCTCTACTTATATGTAATAGAATACTCTCATATATATACTTATATATTATTTTAATATGATATATAATTATATTACTATAGTATATAGTAATGTAATAGTATATAAATAGTATATAGTATAGTATAGTAATAGTATATAAAATGTAATATATGATATAATATATCATATTACATAATATATTGATTATATATAAAATTTTATGTAATGTTTTTGTTTTATAACATGTGTATATGTAACTATATATATGTGTATATGCATATATGTATATTATATGTAGAGAAAAAACATGAAGTAATTTAATATCAAAGGATATTTTAAAAATGGTACCTAGAAGAATTGTAAACTATAAATGGTTGTATGAAAACTCTAAATGGCTGTATGAATAAATGGTTGCATGTTCCAAATACTGGAACAAATACAAATGAAACTTTAAAATCTTGCCTTATATCAAACTAAATGATAAAATTTACCAATATAGGGATTCTGAATATTTATTGAGCATGGAAAAAGGAGGCATAAAAAATACAGTAAATGATGTTGTGAATTCTTTCTTCCACTCTGCTTACCCATTTGGCATTATTCAAGAAAAGTGATTTAACTTGTCCACACCTTTGATTCACAAATCTAAAGGAAGTGAAAGACAAAAACAAAGTCTACTAGTAAATACTCGTAGAAATATTATCTGTGACAGCAAAGTACTGTAGGTGTTTATCATGTTTGCAGGGGGTCAAGACAAAATCCCCAATAACATGTGAAGGTAATGGGATATCTTTGTTAGGTAAGGAATAACAAATTGGAGGAATTCACAGGGACAGGAAAAGAGTTTGATAAATCAGTGCACAGTATAATATAAAGAACTAAATGGAAAATATACACAATTACTACAATAATATACATGGTGCTAAATGCAATATATACATATATGTAGATATGTAGATATATACATATACATATATACACACTCACCCATGTAGAACAGATAAACTTCTGCCTTTGTGGCAAAAAGTTGGGGGAGCTACTTTGGCAGAATATTGTATACATTTTAAGATGTGATCAACATCTTGGTCTTTTTAAAAAAAATTGCTCTTATTTGTTATAAAGGAGGATACAACCTGTGGGTATGGCGTGGTTAGAATGTCCAGAAAATAAAGACAACAGGAATGAATGAAATATTATTTTAAGCAAACAAGCAAGAATATACTATAACAAGTGTAAATAGTAAATAAACATTTTTTGCGTTTAAAAAATAAAAAAAAAGAAATATTCCATATTTGATCACTTCTCTGTTCCTGAATGTTGACTTTTCCTTATTAACTTCCCATCATTTCCCTTCCATAACTATAGGATAACAAGATTTAAGTTGCTATAGCATTTTACTATAATTAATTGAAATTTTTTATATATTTAATAGAAAGGTAATTTTTTATATGTTCATCCTTTGTTGCTGAAGAAGATCATGCCATCAGAGAAATGATGACATGACTTGCACTTGACTTTGTTTTGAGTGAGGGAGGGCTGTGCAGGTCACCAGACTCAGTTCTCCTCCAGAGCCATCTGAATCAAGTGATCAGATATTCATCAGGATGACTGAAGATGTCATCATTTCTCTGACAGTATGGTCTTCTTTGGCAATGAAGGACAAACACACCACACACTACACACACACACACTACACACACACACAGTTTTTTTAATATTTAATAGAAAGGTAAGCCAAGAAAACCCATCCACTTTATTCAACAGTGTCACTGTTCAGTTTAAGGGTTATCAGCATCATCATCACTACTATTATTATTGTTATTATAAAACATTGCTTAACTTGAGTATACAAACCTAAGGATAAAATTCAGGGAGATGAAAATTACTCAATACTCTGTGTGTACTCTTTATACTGCTACTAAGAAAATCAATCAGACAAAAGGTTATAAAGTTTAAATAGATAGACCTGTACAGGAGGCAGGTTAAGAGGATTAAAACAGAGAATATTTTATCAGTAAGGAAAAGACACTTAGCACAATCTATAGCAAATGTTAAGCATGAGTAGACCGGCATTTTTTTTGGCTAGCAATTACTACTTTATCAGAAATTATTGACCCTATCATCACATGAATCCTAATAACCTTGGGAGATGATTTAGGAGAAACATTGCCCATTCTCTATTATTAAGGCTCATTCTGCCAGAAACTAGCCTAGTTTTTTAAACTTATAATAACAAATTATATTTTGAAATAGTTCTACAATATATGTATTTTTATCCCTGTTTTCTGTGATATGTTTCAGAGATATGTTTGAGACCATTAAAAGACTCTTGCAGTTTCCCCAAATGATCCATCTTGTCCTCCAGTAGATTAATTCTGGGTCCAACTGCTTGTTTATTTCTGTTTTCTGTACAAGATATGTATTACTTACAGAAACTCTAAAGGTGGCTCACTTAAGGACATACCATGTAATCATACAAGAAAGTGGTTACAGATCAATTATAGAAAATTTTGTGGTATGCCATGATTTGTTGCAAACAGCACAATGTTGGGTACAAAGAGGAGCATCTGCAATACCTCTCAACTGTACCCTGAAAGTCCTCCACTATAAGAGTGAACGCTTTTGGTATAAATGTTTTAAGTTTTACCTAATGTCAGAGATTGTTGAAAAGAGCTATCTTTCATATATTTTATGGAATCTTGAATAATTGTGATATATAAATGAGAAACTCTATTTAAGCAGTCCATAATATCCAATAATAAATGTAATGAGATCTTGCAATGAGATTTCAAAGTGCTTTTCCTAAATTGTAGGTCTAATTATGTCATTCTCTTAATCAATAGCTATGAATAGTCCCTACTAGGTTCTCACTAGTGTCTCTAGGATGAAATGTCACTTCATCTTATCTTATTCCTTTTTCAGTTTCTATTTTATCTGTAAGTTTCAAAAGCATACAGAGTAATAAGCTCAGGAAGGAAAGAAAGAAGGAAGCATTAAATGCCTGCTATGGGCAAGGCACTGTGCTAAGTAATTTTATAAATATTACCCCACTTGATTCCCATAACAACTGTGTAAAGTAAGTGGTATTATTACCCCCATTTTATAGTTGAGGAAACAGAGGCAGAGAGAGATGAAGTGACATTCCCAGAGTCACACAGCTAGTAACATTAGTCTGTATTTGAAATTTGATATTCCTGGTTTGAGGTCCAGCATTCTATCCACTGTATTAGATGATTCTATGTCCTAGAACTGGAATTGGAACTTCAGTGGTATAGGGAACTAGATGAAGAAATTTCTTCTACCAGTACAGTAGGATAATAAACTTATGAGCTTAGAAAAATGCCTAGAATACTAAGAGGTTAAATGATTTGAAACCAAATCATTTTTACTTCAAGATCATGTTTCTAATCGTGATGTCATACTGTCTTTAACAGTGTACAGGGTGTTCTAGGAGTACTAGCACCTCTAGTGTGAGGGCCTGGTTAGCCAATTATAGGGTTGCTCAGTACTTGGTGTCTATCTAGAACTCAGCTCTCACTTACTGATCCAAGAAACTGCAGCATATACAAGAGTCACACCCAGGTCAACTCTCTTGGCAAATGGGGTAAACCAGGATCAAGGTAACAGATGGGCTTCAAATCCATTGGTTAGTTAGAGGAGTATCTACTCTAAGCATGTGATGCCTTCCCCCATGGAATGGGTGGATGGGAACATGTTGTTCCAATGGCCATAAAGGTGGCTAAAGCAGGAGCTGTGGAGTGCTTAAAGTTTCATTAGATGTTAAAGACACCAAGGGTATCCATCTCAACCCAGGCTATTGCCAGTTGTCTTGATTTTTGTCTTGTCATTGGATTTTGATGACTCTGGGAGGGGGAGGCTGATGATTTTGTGTAATTCTGCCTCACTTAAATCCAATTCACATATGAATTAAGCCAGTATTCCATGGTCCTCTTCAAGAATGAAGGACAAACAAGTGCAAATAGAGAAGGACATGTATATTAAATATAAATGAATAAATATGAAAATATTTATTGTGACTGTTCAAAATATTTTATTGGTAGGAATATGCTATCAAAAATGTGGATAACACTGCTCTGAGGCACAGGTTTTAAGAATTCAAGGAAAATAACAAGAACTTGTCATTCTGATCTCTGAGACATACAGATATAACCAAGTGTTGACATGCTATGTAACTCTTAAAACTACATGATTTTCTTTGGATTGTTGTGCAGAAAGCTGATAAGAAATTGACATTTTGCTTGCTTCCTTTTGCAAGGCGTTGTCACCAGTCAGAATTCATCACACCAATGCAGATAACAAGGTAATAAAAGTGACACATACACAGCATCAGAAGTATTTGTATTTCTTGCCTTTTTCACTTGAAAAATCATCCTTAGTAGATACAACTGGAAACATTTTAGCAAAAATCATCTCTGTACCTCTTTCCATATATTTTTAAACTTTTTATTGGGCATATGTGTACACTCACAAATATTAAGAGATTCACTGATATGAATTCTTCCTCCTCTGTACAGTGAGTTGACACAGAAGCAACACATAGAATCAAAGTCCTCTTATAATGTCCTTATTTCTCCTAAAGTCTGTATTTGACTGAAATCATCAGTTCTAGAGGTATAGATATTACATAACTGATTACTTATCTCATTCTTAATTTAGAGTATCTGTTAGAGTCTTTCCCTTTCTATAATTCCAATGGCCTCTGAGGTTTATCTAGTTTGTATATATCACTTCTTTTGTACGTAACTGGATGGGTTGATAAGGAAATTGAAATGGATAGGTTATGCAATGAACAGTTAGGAAGACTTGACTTCTAATTCATGCTCCAACCTTAACTCAGTGCTCTGAGCAAGTCACTTAACCTCTATTTGCTTCAGTTTATTTTTTTGAAAAATGAGGGAGGGGTAATAAATAATTGTACCCACCTTCCAGGTTTGTGAAGATCAAATGAGATATGATACTTGTGAGTGCTTGAAAAGTACTATATGAACGCTAATATTTTGAATCCAGGAAAGTATGTGGCCCTCTAGGTCCTCCAGTGAGGCCCTTTTGCTAAACTCAAACTTCACAGAACAAATCCTTTAATAAAAGGATTTGTTCTGTAAAACCTGGACTCATTCAAAAGATCTCACCAAAGGATCGAAACTTTTGATGCTATGTTGATTAGATTTACATGTAAGATTAAACTTAGAGGACTTACTAAAAAATAAATAATAAATAAATAATTAGGATGAAAGGATTCAAACTAGCATTGATAGACTGAAAGAGGTTAAATCTAATAAGAATCCATTTGAGTTAAAGGTAAATTTCAATGCTAACCTAAAAAAAAAAAAGACCTCTAGAAGTAAAATATTCAGAAGGATAGCTGTACCCATCATTAAAAATAAGGACTTCAGTGATTTGCAGCAGTGACATCAGAGTCAGTGAAATTAATGTCATATTAGACCGAATTACAACACGTTTTCCAACGGAGAGATATATTTTTGTGCTGTACTCTGCCTTGATCAGAACCTGGGGGATTGTGTTCAGTTTGGCTCACCATATTTTTTCTAGTAGAAACCTGCAGTCATATCCCATTTGATGAGAAAATTATTATGTCTTACTTTCAATTTTCAGCCTCAAAACTAACTTTAAATGTATTTTTCTAAAGCATTTTCAAGATACAAAGATCACATACTGTCACAGCATCACATACATTAACTTCACTTGATCCAAACAACGATCTTGAGAAGCAGGACAGGTATGTGTTGCTATTCTCATTTGTTATACCTATGCAACAGAGACTTGGGAGTTAGACTTGACAAAAGCCTCTTAACTATAAGCGGTTGCTGAGTGAAACCTCAAACACTTCCTCCTGAGCAAAATTTCAAATTCTTTCCTCTATATCACACCTCATCAAGTGGACATTAGTATTAAATACCAGTAATGTTTTAGATATAGACCATACATACTCTTTCCTTCAATGTGAATAATACCTTTAGTTAACAGCTAGGAATATAGTGTCTAGCACATATTAAGATATATTTAAATGCAAGCTATTGTACTTGTTTAGCACTTAGCACAGTATTTAGTATGTAGCAGACACTTAATTTATTCATTTATTCCTTCATTTCTTTATCCCTTCCTTCCTCCCTCCCTCCCTCTATCCCTTTCTTCCTGTCTTCCTGCCTGCCTGCTTTCCTTCTTTCTTCCTTCCTTCCTGGAACAAGCCTCACGTAGGATTAGGTGTATACTTATGAAGTAGTTATTGTGAAGTAGTTATTACCTATGAAGTAGTTATTATCCTCTTTGTCTAGGTGTCATATCCCCATTACAAGGTTTTGACATCCATGGGACAGAGTTTATTTTATTTTTGTCTCTGCCAGTGTTTTCATAGTAGTTGCTTAACAAAAGTTCATTGAACTGAAAAAAATAGAACTAAAAACTATTTTTACTGCTTTGTTAAGGTGACAGAGTGCTTTAAAGAGTTTTGAGATTCAAAAGAGGAAGGGGGGAAAGAAAAAGTCTTGCTTCTTTTAAGAAGAAATTCAGACTGCTCTGGATCATTCTATTCCTCTGCTCGAGAAGAAATAGTGGTTTCTCCACAGTTTCAGATATAAATTAGATTCTTTGGTTCTACAATTAAATCTATTCTCACTCTTCCCTCAGTCCAATTTTTCTTGTCTGGTCACACATTACTTCTCTCTCACACTTTCTATGCTGCAGTCAAAATGACCTACATATTGTTCTTTCTCCCACCTCCATGCCTTTGCAAAGGCTGTCTCTTGTGCCTGGTATAGTTTCCCTTTCTGTCTCCATCTTTTGAAACCTATACTTCTCTTCAAAGCCTACTTCAAACACCACCTCCCCTCAAGACACCTCTCCTAATCATCCAGTTTTTAGAATCCCATTTATCCCAAGCATTTATTTTGTATACCTTTGGTTTCTTTAACTACTAATATATTATATCCACTGAGTAGAATGAAAGCTCTTTAAGGTGAGGTACTGTTTCACTCTCATATTCTTAACTCAAACCCACTCACATGTTATGGGCACTAAATAAGTAATTATTAATAATTTGACAGAATCTAGACTAGGATCCCTGAGTTAGGATTAAAATGAATTAAATAATCACGAAGAAAGGACTTGAAAGAACAAAAGAAAAAAATATCTCAGTGGCACAATTAACTGGTGTCTGATTAAGGAGTACAGGATATTAGAACAATTGATGATCATTATAAAACATATTAAGATTATCAAATTTCCTATAAAAGACAGAGTGCACTGGATCCAGGAAAGCTAGGTCCACAACCTGTACTGAGTCCTTGGACATATACCTTGACCTATGAGAGCTGCAACTTCATCTATAATAGAGTGAACACATATTTACACTATCTAATACAGGTGTTAGAAGGAAAATGCATTTATATTTTCAAGACCTATGGCAATGTAAATTAGTGTGCCATTATATCTATAATGGGTGACTATTTATATAATAAAATATCTTTCTAATTCATTAGTTATGCAATTGCTTTGACTTGGAAATTGAAAATTTGAAGGGATAATTTAAAGATGGATACAGATGATTAATGAGATCCGGAAGAAGAATCAATCAGCAGAATTTTCTGTTAAACTTACTCTCTTGCACAATCTGTTCATAAATACATAATCTAAAAGTCATGCCTGGATTGCTAAATCAATACACATTTCTAGTTGCATTATTGAGTCTTGGTGACAGATCTTTAAATAGTGGTCATGAAGTGGAACTATTATTTTCATATGTATAGACATGCTCCTAGTTTGCAAGTTTCTTCTTTGGAGGCAAAATCTATTGTAGAATCATCTGTAGTGCCAATGAGATATTCAAAGCACCTATAGTGGCCAGGAAGATCCCAGCACAATTCTGAACCACAAAATTACAACAGACTGTCCTCATGGAAGACAGAACCAAAACATTTATTCAAACACCAGAAAGCCAAATTCATCATAGCTACAAAAATCTATACACAATAGCAATGCAGAGAACAACACCATCCCCAGGCCTTCCCCCTTCTAGGCCTTCCAGAAATCAACTCCATTGAACAAATCACAAGCAGACTCCCTTAAACAAAATTACAAGCAAGCTGCCTGCTTGCTAACATCCTCCCCTATCTCTGACTAGAGTCTGACCAATTTTCTTTCAGCTCAACGTTAGCTCTACCTCTTCCTCTTCCACCCTTCCTGTCCCTTCCCTTCAGCAAACTCCTCCCACCACAGGCTCCATGTGACTTAGACTTCCATGTGACCCAAGCTGGTCACATGGCCTATTGAACAGGAAAGATCTCCCCATTTAAATTACCATGGCATGTGGCCCCGAGATCTTTTGTATTCATTTCATATGTTGATGGGGCAATGGGCATCAACAGAAATGTAATAGGGATAACAGAAAATAAGCATAGAAAACAATGTCTTAGGCATTTGCTGTCAACAGAACTTTAGAGCAGTATAATAGGGATCACACAAAATAAGTACACAAAACAATATCTTAGGGTGGGGCTTGAGCACAAGCTCCCCATTATTCCTCCTTCAAATGGTGAGGGCCTAAAATCTTGGGGTAAGGGGCAAAAGTCTCTTTTTATGTAGCTACTTCCTGCTGAGATTGGACATAGAGCTGGCTCTACTTGAAGAGGTCTCATTCTAGGGATCAGTTCTTTAGCTGGCATCCAGAGTTTGGTCAATGCCAGGTCCAGGGGAGAAACATCACAGTCATGCACAAGGGGTGACATCCAGCTTAAGCAATGAAGTGTCTACAGGTGGAGGGTATTAAGCCTGCATGAAACAAATGTAGCAAATAAGGTAAAAAGGCAAAAAGTCAAAAAGAAACAAGGAGATAATAACCAGAAGCAGGGTAGATATAGGGTTAGCCATGCTTCTCTAGTCCATGAACCCATTATCAGAACCTCATTCACTTTTGTTTACTCTTTTCCAATTTGCAGTTTGGGGGGTCATCATTCTGGGTAGAGGTATACTTCTTTTAATCTGAGCTGGGGCCTGTCCAACCCCTCATTGTCCCTGCCAGTGTGATGAACCTAGATACAATGTTTCAGGAGGATTTGTAGGTGCAGTTCTATTTCCCTTCTCAGTCTAAAAATCAAGTCTCTTTTCTTGATACCTTCTGTAGTTGGAATGCCATCCATTCATCCAAAATCTACCCCTGCTCTTAGCAGAGCAGTAAACAAGTATTTTCTTGTCAGTCTTTTCTGACTTTGAATCTGCTGACTATTTACTCTTCTTTCTCAAGGAAATTTATCTTTTTCACCAATTCTCACCATCCAAGATACCAACAATTCTCCCATCTTTTGGGTGAACCAACTCAAAATACTTGTGACCTGCCACTGAGTAAAATTGTCAATTATCTTGCTAACCACTGTGTGTCCCCCTTGATTCTCCTGTTGTGCTTCTGCCTGAAAAGCCACCTACATATCCTTTCTCTTGTGACTTTTTTGCCTCTTTTTGTGAGCTAAACTAACAACAGATTTTTCTTCTACCACCTGAGACTTTCTAGTTTGTTCTACTAAAGGAGAGTTGGAATAATGCAGCATAAAAACTTCCCATGAAAACTAGCTGACTTCCTTTCCATTTGAGCTTTCTCCTCCAGCAGCTTTTCTCAGCTTTCACATATAATTCAATAGCTTGGTAGCAAGGCCCACCCTCTTTTACACACCCCTGCCATTTTTTTACCTGTTCTATTGGTATTCCCTACAAACATCTAAGTCTCTGGATTCTTCCTTCTGTAACCTTGGTTCCCAGTTTTCCCAAAGCCATGTGCTTTAGACCATTCTCGTGCTAGGAAGGAATAAAGCAAATCCTCCCACACTAGGACATTCATTTCTTCCTCCAAAGCCTTCCTGCCTCCAAATAGAGGTCTGATATTTCGTGATTCCATCCTTGTTGCCATTTGTAGTGCCAATGTGATATTCACAGTGCCTATAGCAGCCATGAATATCCTGGCACAATTCTGAGATAAGAAATACAACTTTTAATTTTCATTTCTTTTCCCTTGGTTTTGTTAGTAATTAACAGAAATTCTGTTTTCTATTTAATACTATTTATTAGTTTCTATTTAATACTAATAGTAATTTAGTTTCTATTTAATACTAATTTCCATTTAATTTTCTATTTAATACTAATAGTAATATGAAAGCACACATTCTGTTAACTAACATGAGCAGACTTTGAACAAATATTTTGTTTTTTCAAAAGAAGACTGGTAAGCTCTCAATAAATATCCAGACAATTGTTCATATTAATGGTCAGAGAAATCTGTTAAACCAAACTCTTATGTAGCACCTGATGGTCATCAAAAAAAATTCATGCATTCATTATATATCTACTGGTTATTCCATTGATTATTTTTTCACCTTGTTGATTCTCTAAATTTTTTAAAGTAAATCATCCTAAAATCTACAGATAAATTATTTTTTATTTGGTGCCTAAGCTTTTTCTATTATTCTTATTATTTGTTGCTATGGGTATTATTCTAATACAAAATAATAGTGGATATACTAAGAATCCTTGCTTTTCTACTATTTTTGTTACCTGTCTAGTATTAGTTGATTACAGCTATTCTACTTCTTGTTTTTATCTAAATTATTTTTTTTTGGTAAGAAAAAAATGATCTTTCCTGTCTTCTCCTCATCGTAATATCCTGTACCCTCAATAGAGAATGAAATAAAAATAAAATTTCCATTACAACTATGACTAGTCAAGGAGTTCATATGTATTATCAGGCCTTCCCACAAACCAACTCCCTCAAGCAAAATCACTCCTTCTCTCACTCACAGAATACTGATTTGCTTCCTTTCTCTTTCCCAGTTGTCTATTCTGTCTCACTTTCTCTCAGTTCTACTCCACCCTTCCTGCTCTACCCTTCCTTCTCCATTCCTTCCTGCTCCATGTTACTTAAACTCATGTAACTCGGGCTTCCATATGGCTAATGCAGGTCATATAGGCCTATTAATGGAATGGGAAAGATCTTCCCATTCCATTAACAATACATTGGGTTTCAAGATGCATTGCATAGGTCAATGGAGAAACTGGTATTAGCAGAACGTTATAGTGATATAATAAGGATAACACAAAATAAGTGCATGAAACAATATCTGAGGGTGGGGTTTGAGCACAAGCACCCCATCATCTCCCTTCAAACAAATTGGGCCCCGAATCCCTTGGACTAAGGGGCAAAGGTCTTTTCTTCTATATCTATTTCCTGCTGAAATTGGATGTAGAGCTGTTCCTGCCCAAAGAGGTCCTATTCAAGGGGCCAGTTCTTTAGCTGCCATTCAGAGCTTGGTCAATGCCAGATCCAGGAGAGCACTCTTAGACGGGTGATGACATCCAGCTTAAGTGAACAAGTGCAAGGTATTAATCCTGCAGGAAACAAATCTAACAAACAAGATGAACAGACAAAATATCAACAAGAAACAAGGTGAAAATAACCAGAAGTAGGGTAGACATAGGATCAACTGTGCTTCTGAAGTCCATGAACCCAATATCACAGCCTCATTCATTGCTATTTGATGTTTCCTAATTTGCAGTTTTGGGGTCATCATTCTGGCTAGAGGTGTACTTTCTTTAATCTGAGCTGGGGTCTGGCCAATTTCCTATTCTCCCTGCAGATGAGACAAACTTGGATACAATATTTCAAGAGTTATCTGTAGAGGTATTTCTTAGTTCCCTATTCCTTCTAATATTAAGCCCCATTTCTTGGTACATATCATATAGTTCATTAGTTGGATTATCACCTATTTTTCCAAAATCTATCCCTCTTATTAAAAAAGCAATAAACATTTTTTGCCTTGTTAGTCTATTCTGATTTTGAATCCACTGAGTATTTACTCTGCCCTCTTGAGGAAGTTTATCTTTTTCCCATTCCTCTAAGTCACTTAACTGTGAAATATTATTCAGCACCTCCAAAAGAGGGTGCCCTATTTCCCCAATTAGTAGAGTCAGAATTAGGTGTTTATAAGCAGTAGGAGCCATCTTCACTATTATATTTCTATGAGGAACCATTAAGGGAGTATTATGATAAGTTTTAGCTTCTCCAGTTTTTCTCATAATATTGTGACAGTTTTTCTCATAATATTGAGTGTTTTGTTGTTCTAGGATCTCAGAGGCAGTTTAGGATGGAGAATTCTCTGATTTCAATACTCCCATAGTGGTCTGATCCAGGACAAAATGTGATCTAAGTCTATTTCATCTGACTTCTTCAAGTTTCTCACTAGGTTTGTGACCAAGTTTCTGTAGTCCAAAAGATAGCTGGACATTAATTGAACACAGCCAGGATCAGCCAACTCAGAAGCTCTTCTAGTTCAGCACAATAGAACTGCACATTTCCTTTTGGTCCATAATTACTTCCTGAATTATTCCTCTGCAGACTTGGGACTGGACATAGAAGTAGAATTGATGTCATCTTCTGATCCTGGAATTGGAGCTACATTGCTGATACTTTCTTGGTATGCTATCTATGGTCTCCATTGCACAATGCCATTCTTTAGTCAAACTTGGATCTATGAGCTGGGCTTTGGTGGTGGGTGACAAAGCTATTAGTTGGCACCAATACATCTTGAGATGCCCCATATGTATGTGGGGGATGCCCATATGTCTGATTTTTTTCTTTTTCCATGATGCAGTCTTTCTGTGCTTCTTGCTAGATTCCCACCTCAAGTGTCCACAGACATTCTTATCTGTCTTCCTAACCTGTTTTAGGCTGGAAAATGATTTACTCAGATTTTTTTTCAAATTTATCCATTAGGATTTGGTTATATCTTTGGAGGAACTTTGGAGAAACATAGTGGAGGGCTGAGCTCCTTGCACAAATTCCTGGTACTCTACCACCTGAGATCCCTGGACAACTAATCTTTAACATATTATGGGATGGTCCTTTCATATAGAAAAAAAATATTTTTGGTATAAATGACTTATACATGTAAAATATTTTTTAATTCATTTAGATGGCACAGTGGAAAGGGTGTTGAGCTTGGATTAACTTGGGTTCAAGTGAGACCTTACACATTTACTAGATATGTGACCCTAGGCAAGCCATTTAACCTCTGTCTGTTTCTATTCCCTCACTTGAAATGGGTGAACTTGATTCCTAGGGTGGTTATGAGAATTGTTTAGCACTGTGTCTTGCAATAAGATTTTATTAAATCCTTCCTTCCTTTTGATAGAAATACACATTTTTCTTCTTAATATTATTTGTTTCGCTATAATTTTATTCTTGTTGAATATTGCTTGCTTTCTATGAATCTAAATAAATTCAATTAATATTTTGAATATTGCTATAACACTTGTCAATGTTTATATAATCAGAAAAATATTGATGTTTTTTATATCTCTTTTTTTCTGGTTTATTCTTCTCTATTTTGTTTATAAAGCATATAGTCTTCTTTCTCCAACTTTATATAAAACTTAGGATTTATTTATTCTTTAAATATTCGGCAGACTCCCTGTAAAATTCACCTATACCAAAACAATTAATTAAAAAATGGAGGGGAGGAGACAAGATGGTAAAGTAGAAAGATTCACATATGCTAGCTCCGAACCCACAGCCCATAAAATACCTGTAAAGAAGACCTCCCAACAAATTCTGGAGCAGCAGAAGCCACACAACAACAGAGTGGAGGAGATTTCTGTTCCATAGAGCCCTGAAAAACCGACACCAAAGTTCCATCACGCCCAGCCCTGTCTTGGTCGTGCAGCACTGAGAGAACCACATCCAAGCAGGCTTCAGGGAGAGAATCTCCAGTGGCAGTGCAGGTCCTCCCACAGATGCCAAAGGTTAGTGAGAGAGCCTGTTTGGCTCCCGAGAGGGGAGCGGGGTATCCCCATAACTCAAGCCCCCTCAGGAGGCAGCAGCAGAGGCAGCAGCAGACAGGGGCTCCCAAAGCAAGCAGGGGCTCGGTTCCATTGCTGAAGATCTCCACATAAACCCCCTGAGGGAACTGAGCCTTGTGACATGTCCCTGCCCCCACCTGAGCAGCTGAACTTAATCTCACAATAAATAGCAGCCCTGCCCCTGCTGAAAGCCCTGAGGCTGGGAAGCAGCATTTGAATCTCAGCCCCCAAGCACTAGCTGGGTGGAACTGGAGGCCAGATGGGTGTGGAAATGACACTTAGAAGTCAAGTAACTGGCTGGGAAAATGCCCAGAAAAGGGAAAAAAAATAAGACCATAGAAGGTTACTTTCATGGTGAGCAGATATTTCCTCCTTTCCTTTAAGATAGGAAGAACAATGTTTACCATCAGGGAAAGACATAGAAGTCAAGGCTTCTGTATTCCAAACTCCTGAAATAAATATTCAATGGACTCAGGCCATGGAAGAGCTCAAAAAGGATTTTGAAAATCAACTTAGACAGGTGGAGGAAAAACTGGGAAGAGAAATTAGAGAGATGCAAGAAAAGCATGAAAAACAGGTCAACACCTTGCTTAAAGAGACCAAAAAAATGCTGAAGAAAATAACATCTTGAAAAATAGGCTAACTCAATTGGCAAAAGAGGGTCAAAAAGCCAATGAGGTAGAAGAATGCTTTCAAAAGCAGAATTAGCCGAATGGAAGAACAGGTTCAAAAGCTTACTGAAGAAAATGGTTCTTTCAAAATTAGAATGGAACAGATGGAGGCTAATGACTTTATGAGAAACCAAGAAATCACAAAACAAAGCGAAAAGAATGAAAAAATGGAAGAGAATGTGAAATATCTCATTGGAAAAACAACTGACCTGGGAAATAGATCCAGGAGAGACAATTTAAAAATCATAGGACTACCTGAAAGCCAGGATCAACAAAAAAGAGCCTAGACATCATCTTCCATGAAATTATCGAGGAAAACTGCCCTGATATTCTAAAACCAGAGGGCAAAATAAGTGTTCAAGGAATCCACCAATCACTGCCTGAAAGAGATCCAAAAAGAGAAACTCCTAGGAACGTTGTGGCCAAATTCCAGAATTCCCAGGTGAAGGAGAAAATATTGCAAGCAGCCAGAAAGAAACAATTCCAGTATTGTGGAAATAAAATCAGGATAACTCAAGATCTAGCAGCTTCTACAATAAGGGATCGAAGGATGTGGAATATGATATTCCTGGAAATCAAAGGAACTAGGACTAAAACCAAGAATCACCTACCTAGCAAAACTGATTATAATACTTTGGGGGGAAAGCTGGTCTTTCAATGAAATAGAGGACTTTTAAGCATTCTTGATGAAAAGACCAGAACTGAAAAGAAAGTTTGACTTTCAAACACAAGAATGAGAAGAAGCACGAAAAAGCAAACAGCAAAGAGAAGTCATAAGGGACTTACTAAAGTTGAACTGTTTACATTCCTACATGGAAAGACAATATTTGTAACTCTTGAAACTTTTTCAGTATCTGGGTAGTTGGTGGGATTACACACACACACACACACACACACACACACATGTGCAAGCACACAGAGACACAGAGCACAGAGTGAATTGAAAATGATGGGATGATATCTTAAAAAAATGAAGTTTAGCGGTGAAAGGGAAATGTATTGGGAGGAGAGAGGGAGAAACGGAATGGGATAAATTATCACTCATAGAAGAGGCAAGCAGGAGACTTTTTAGTGGAGGGAAAAAGAGGAGGGCTGAGAAAAAAGCATGAAGTTTACCCTCATCACATTCGACTAAAGGAAGGAATAAAATGCACACTCATTTTGGTATGAAAACCCATCTTACAATGCAGGAAAGTGGGGGAGAAGGGGATAAGCAGAGTAGGGGGGATGATGGAAGGGAGGGCAATGGGAAGAGGGAGCAATTTGAAGTCAACACTCTTGGGGAGGGACAGGATCAAAAGAGAGAATAGAAGCAATAGGAGGCAGGATAGGAGGGAGGGAAATATAGTTAGTCTTACACAACACAACTATTATGCAAGTCATTTGCAAAACTACACAGATATGGCCTGTATTGAATTGCCTGCCTTCCCAAAAGAAATGGGTGGGAAGGGAGGGATGGGGAGAAATTGGAACTCAAAGCTTTACGAACAACTGGTGAGTATTGTTCTTGCTACTAGGAAATAAGAAATACAGGTAATGAGGAATAGAAAGTTATCTGGTCCTACAGGGCAAAAGGGAAGATGGGGACAAGGAAAGGGAGGGATGATAGAAGAGAGGGCAGATTCGTGATTGGGGAAATGAGAATCCTTGATGTATTGGGGTGGGGGGAGGGGACAAACAGGGAGAAAATTTGGAACCCAAAATTTTGTGAAAATGAATGTAAAAAGTTAAATAAATAAATTTATTAAAGAAAATAATAAAAAAAATGGAACCTTTGGGTTTTCATTTATCCCTTGCTCATTTTTTTTTTGAAGACTGGATTTAGAGTTCCATTTATTTGCAATATTTTGTAAATGACTTGTTTCTAGATTTGTAGATTTGTTTGAATCTTGAGTGTTATTTGAAGGTAATGAAACATTACATTTGATCATTTTATTTCCTTTCTATTAATAGAAAATCACTTCTTAATTCTCATTTTGTTAATTGTTACCTCCATCTTTCACTAAAGATCTATCAATTTTAGTAGTTGTTATTAGGTCAATGGTCTGTTTCAAATTTTTATTTTTACTTTCATGTTTAAAATGTCTAATTTTTGCACTTGTTTAGATGTTATTTAATTGATTTTCTAATTTTGATTCAATTGTATATTTAATTCATCATTTCACCTTTCACTTTTTCTAATATGCTTTCAGTGATAATATTTTTTTCAAGTCACTCTTTTACCTGCATCACATCTATTTTGGTGTACTGTTTCTTTGCTATTCTCTTTCTTTTAGTTACTTATTATTTATATATTTTGATCTCCTTGAGGTTAGGGATTTTTTTTTTTTAACCTGGAGCACTTGACACAGTCTCTGCCACCTAGTGGGTTCTTAATAAATGTTTATTTACAGATTGATATGTGTTAGATGACATTTTCATTATTTATGTGATTTTGCTTCTGTATAAGTCTATAATTTCTGTTCATATTTCCTTTCTTAATTACAGTGTTCATCATCTTATAATATTTAAACATATAATCTCTGACTGTGAAACCAGAATTTAAATATATCCTAATTCAATTTTTCCTCCTCTATTTTTTCATCTAGAATGTTTTTCTCATAAACAGTCATAGGATAAACTCAAAACCATTCTCTCTTTGCTCCTTTAATGATTCTCATACAAGGCAGGAGATTTCCCCTTTAGGGAGATAACCCTTGTGCCATCACCTAGTCATTTCAAATTAAATGAATTGCTTTGACTTGATTAATTTGTTCTTGTTTGTGGTTATTCATTTCAAGTGCTCTTTTGAATCTCTGGTTTCTATGAAGACATAGATGAAAGTTTGATCTTGTGGATGATCTATCGATTGTTTTAGTAAAGGATTTTATTCAGCCTTTCCAAGTAAGATAACACAAGATAAGAGCCCAATTACTTTCCTCTTCCATCTCCTCACTCAATCTAGCTTTTGTTCTTTATATTCTCATTGTTGATGAGTAGAATTTGAATATTTTGATCATGTTTTCTGTATATGTGGCCTGTTTCTTTGTTGAGTATGTGAATCTTTTCTTGGTATTGAAGCTGTGTGAGTTGGTAACAAGATTTCTGAGTGAGTTGAACTTAGATTTCCTCTTTAATGATGTCCTTTGAGTTGCATCAGTTTGTATTTTGTATTCAACTTGTATTAATCTTGGTTAATTTTATACCATTAGATCCTGAAATACACTATTACAATCAATTTTAGCTTATTTGTCCCGGAGGCCAGTTGTCTTCAAATATTTCCTTAGTTTGAAGACAAATTAAATATATGCTTTTCCTTCCTTCCTTCCTTCCTTCCTTCCTTCCTTCCTTCCTTCCTTCCTTCCTTCCTTCCTTCCTTCCTTCCTTCCTTCCTTCCTTCCTTCCGTCCTTCCTTCCAAAATTCAATATTGCTAAGATTTTGTTTGTTGTTACACCTTGGATTATTTTTTTTATTGTTTTCTTCCATTGATTTTTTTTCCCAGTGTTCACTGCTTCATTAAGTTATCCACTATCTATCCTCTTGAACTTTTATTTTGAGCTCTAATTTCCCTTTTTATATTTTTCTTTTAATTATAATAAGCTTCTCAGACATTCTTGGGATTTTTGTTTGTTGTATTTTCATTTCATGGGACCTACTTTTCTTTATTATAGTTTTGGTGCTTACTGGTGCCTTTGTTGAGCAATTCATTATTAAAATGTGTTATGAGTAATTTTGTGCTCACATTTAATCATTAGATGATTTATTTTATTTTTATTTGTCTGCTTTAATTTTTTTTAATCCCCAATATTTTTTTAATAAAAATTGGATATATTCTCTCTTAGCAGTTGATATTCAAAAGTAGATTCCTCTTCATCCCCAGTTCTCCTATAATACATAGGGACTCTGGCCACTTCAATAATGAGGGAAGGTCATTTTTGAGTATTCATTAATTTACTATCCTAAATAAGCTTGGGTTTTGTCACTGTTCTATCCTGTTTTGACTTTAATTGGTATTATTTTGTTTGTTTAGAACATGTAACTGCTACTGAAAATGAAAATGCTTCTATCCCATTTTAAAGCTTATTCTACTATTTTAATGAATAGGCATTTCAAGTAATTAGTTTATTATTTACTTCAGAACCCGAAGACCAGAAATCATTATCTGTCTTCTTTATGGATACCATCTATTATTTTCATGTAGTAATTTAAAAAAAAAAGTATTTTTGCAATCTGAGAACTTTTCTAGCATTTTGATGAAGAGCATTTTTGAATTTCTGTTTACGGTTACCAAGCAATGCATATACCTTTATATGCCCACCTTGTAAAAGGTTAAAATTTCAGAATCTCAAAAAACACAAAAATGTTTATCAAAAAAACTGATAAGGTCCGAGCTATGTCCTGTGTGGGATGAAACCTAAGTTTCATCTCCATCCAGAAGGGTTCTATGGATTCTAGTCCAGTCCTTCACTACCACCCAAGGTTAAATCCTTTTTTTTTTTCTATTTTCTTGGGAACAAACCACACTTCTCAATATTTCTCCTCAGCATTCCATCTTTGTAATGAATAAAAGGAACAAGTAAGCATTCAGGTTGGCATTAGAATTTTTTTTTAAAGAGCTATTGTGTAATATGAAGGAGTAAAGGCAGGGAATCACCTGAACTCTCCCTCAAACCCCTCCAAATACATTTAAAAATGACTCTAAGCAAATTCTAGAGTAGCTGAATACGCAAAAAGATGTAATGAAACAAATTTACAACACAAAACAACTTAGAAGGTCTGGAAGAAAAGTCTGTTGTATCAGGATGAGAAAGGAGCACAGTTCAGCTGCAGCAGTGAAAACTGGACCCCAGAAAACAAAGAACAGTCCTTGGGAGTGATTAAATCAGCAGAAGAAACAGCTTTCTGAGTTCTTAGTCCACAAATGATATGGGGATTGAAAAGTGTTTGGAAGGAGATTACACAGGTCTTTTTGCTATCCCTGAAGCAGGACCTTATTGCTTTGCCCATACTCAGATCTGAGTCTCAGTCCTGGATGTCAGTACCAGGAAAAGATGGAGCACTAGAATAGCAGAGTATGTGCCCACAGTGGATGTAAGACCCTCCTCACAGTTCCAAGTCAGAAAAGAGTGTATATGGTTACTCATAGATCAGAACTCAGACAAGAGAGTAGTAAATACTTCTCCTGAGATCATGCAACCTTGGAGTTACTGAAAGCTTGTAAGTCTCTAGAAGTATCTCTGAAAAGACCTCAGCAGAAACCTTGAAGCTTGGGACAGTTTGCACTCAACCCTGGAAGTAGAATCCTACTTTAAAAAGAGTTAAAAATCAATTAATAAAAAAAGACTGGTGACAAGGAAAATTAAAGCACACACGCAGAAGAAGATAAAAAAGTAAAGTTCCTACATCCAAAGCTCCCAAGAAAGATGTGCAATGGTCTCAGGTCATGGAAGAAATCAAAAAGAGCTTTGAAAATCAGGTAAAAGAGGTAGAGGAAAAATGTGGAAGAGAAATGAGAGTGATGCAAGAAAATCATGAAAAATGAACCAACAGCTTAGTAAAGGAGACCTCAAAATACTGAAGAAAATAACACTTTAAAAATAGATTAGATGAAGTAGCAAAAGAGGCCCAAAAAGCAAATGAAGAGAAGAATGTCTTAAAAAAGCAAAATTGGCCAAATGGAAAAGTAGGTCTAGAAGCTTACTGAAGAAAATAATTCCTTAAAAATTAGAATGAGCAAATGGAAGCTAATGACTTCCTGAGAAAGGAAGAAACAATCAAAAGAAAAACAAAAAGAAAGAAAAAATAGAAGACAATGCAAAATTATCTTATAGGAAAAGCCATTGACCTAGAAAGTAGATCCAGGAAAGATAATATGAAAATCAGCAAATTAACTGAAAGTCAAAAGTTTTAGAAAATGAGACTATACATGATCTTTCAAGAAATTATCAATGAAAACAGTCCTGATATTCTAAAAAAAGAGGGTGAAATATAAATTGAAAGAATCTGCCAATCACCTCCTGAAAGAGATCCCCAAAGGAAAACTGGGAGAAATAGTATAGCCACATTCCAGGGTTCCCAAGTCAGAGTCTCCAAGGTCCCAAGAAAATATTTCAGACAGCCAAAAAGAAAAAAATAATCAAAGATTGCCTGGCCACACTTAGAATAACACAAGATTTAGCAGCTTCTACATTAAAGATTGAAGTGCTTGGAATATGATATTCTGGAAGACAAAGGAGTTAGAATTACAGTCAAGTATCACTTACCCAGCAAAACTGGATAAGACACTTAAGACGGAATCTCAATGATATAGGAAACTTTAAAGCCTTCTTGATGAAAAGATCAGAGCTGAATAGAAAATTTTACTTTCAAATATAAGACTTAAGAGAAGCATAAAGAGTTAAACAGAAAAGGGCAATCATAAGGGACTTAATAATGTAAACTCTTTACGTTCCTAAATGGGAAGATGATATGTATAGGTAATAAGACCTTTCTCATTATTAGTGTAGTTAGAAAGAGCATATATAGACTGAAGATACAGGTGTGAGCTGAATATGAAGCAATAATACTTAACATAGAAAATTAAGGAGTGAAAAAGAAACGTACTGGGACAAACAGAAAGAGAGAGGTAGAATGGCACAAATTATCTCACATAAAAGAGGAAAGAAAAAGCTTTTACAGTAGAGGGGAAGGGGGACAGGTGATCTGAAGTGAGTGAACCTCACTCTCACCATAATTAGCTCAAAGAGGGATAACATATATCCTTAATAGGGCATAGAAATCTGTTTTATTTCTCAGAAAAGTAGGAGAGGAAGGAGATAAGAGAAGGGGGATTATAAAAGGAAGAAAAAATTAGGGAAGGAGATAGTCAGAAGCAAAATACGTTTGAGGAAGGACAGATTGAGTAGAGAGAAACAATAATAAAAAAGGGAGGATAGGGTAGAGGAAAATACAGTTGGCAATAGTAACTGTGAAAAAAATTTTGAAGCAAATTTCTCTGATAAAGGATTTTTTTCTCAAACATATAGAGAACTGAGTCAAATTTGTGAGAATAAGATCCATTACAAAATTGATAAATGATCAAAAGATGTGACCAGATTTTAAATGAAACAATTAAAGCTATCATATAAATCATATAAATATCATATAAAAATATCTAACTCACTATTGCAGTGAATTGAAATTGAAACAATTCTGAGGTAGTACCTCATACCTATTAGGCTGACTAATAAGACATAAAAGGTATATGACAAATGTAGGAGGAGATGTGAAAAAATGAGACATCAATTCACTATTGGTGGAGTTGTAAACTGATTCAACAATTCTGTAAAGCAATTTGAAACTATGTCCAAAAGGCTATAAAATCATGTATATCCTTTGGCCTAGCAACACCACTATAAGGTCTATATCCCAAAAGAGATAGAAAACAAAAAGGAAAAGGACATATATGTACAAAAATATTTATCATAGCTCTTTTCTATGGCAAAGAATAGAAACTGAGGGGTTACCCATCAGTTGGAGATTGGCTGTTCAAATTGTGGAACGTGATTATGATGAAATACTAGGCTCTCAGAAAATCCTAGAAAGACTTGCATGGCCTGATACAAAATAAAATGTACTGTGTATAATGTAACAGCAATGTTGTAAAATGATAAGCTGTCTATTCTCAGCAATATAAAGATTTAAGACAACTATGAAGGACTTATGATGAAAAATGCTATCCTTCCCCAAATAGCTGATGGTGTCTGAATGCAGACTGAAGCATACATTTTTTTAACTTTTTTGAGATTTTTTTGGTCTCTTTTCTTTCGCAGCATGACTATTATGGGTATGTTGTGCATGACTACACATGTATAATCTATATTGAGTTGCTTGCCTTCTCAATGAAAGGAGGTTAGAGGGAGGAAGGGAGAGAATTGTTCTAAAAACAAGTACTAAAATTGTTTTTACATGTAACTGGGTAAAAATGCTAAATTAAAAAAAGAAACAAAATTTAACAAAATACGAGGGCCCCAGGAGTTTAGTGTATACAGAGTAGCCAAACTGTACAGACACAACTATAGTTTTGTCCAGTTTAATATAAAATTTTGATTGTCCCCCTCTCCCTGCTCCCAGTTCCCCCTCATCCTGAACATACATACACACACACACACACGCACACACACACACACACACACACAATTTCCCTATTTTATTCTCACTTAAGCCTCATTCTAACAAGAAAATGTTTTCCTTTTCTTCAAGGCCAAGAGTTACAAACATTTTAAGACTGACACCCTAAGCAAGTAACTGCATCCCCTTCCCTCTCCTCTCCCCAATCCCAGGAATCTATTCAATTTGTTAATTTCTTAGCATAGGCCAGATTCATAAGTTTTTTTCTTCCAACTTTCCTCACATTAAACTCCATCCTATTTTTTAATACCTTTGGCTCTTTGACTAAACTGATCAAATAATTTTGTTCACACATACATTCCTCTCCTATTTTTTTCTGATCCTACCTTCTACTTAAGGTATGACTTGGTACCAATTAGTTTTTTGGCATTTTCTAATCTTCATTTATTTCCACTAATATGTCTGTGATCTATGATTTCATCACTGAGGTTGCTTAGTGCATTGATGGAGACAATAGTCCTGTGGCATAGTGGATAATATTCATGTAATGCTCTGTGTGGGTTAAATATTTTTTCACCTTGAAGTAAAACTTAAAATAATGAACGTCACAGGTAAGAAAATACTTATCTGTAGAGAAAAAGTATAAAGTACCTATAAAATGCAATTTGTTTTGCCAAGTACCACTCACACTGTGGTAAAGTTACTCTGCATTCTCTTACACATAATAAATATATATTTTGAGTTAAAATGGATGTCTCCTTGTAGGATTCTATGTGATTAATAATTATGTATAATTTAACATTTAACCTTTACTAAACATATATTTTTTCAGTTCATTACATCCATTGGTTCATTTGATATGCTTTACAACCCTGCTGTATAGGCAGAGTAACAATTATTATATTGCTGCAATTGAACAAATAGACTGAGAGTGGTTACACAGCTAATAAATGGTTGTGCCAATTCCAAGTATTTTATCCCCAAGTTCTAATGCATTTTGTTCTCTTTTGGTGAATGTTAAGCAGAAACAAAAGAAATGTTTAGGTAATATTTGACACAAATTTTCAGAAACATATTAAATACAAACTGAGAAGGTATAGTGATAATGTTGTTAGCTTACTTTATTAGAAAGAAGACAAAATATGGAGAATGAAAATGTTGTCTATAAATTTGTGAAAAAATCCTGATCTTACTGCTAAAATTCATTATTTATGAAAACAGTTCATTATTTATTTCAGTTACACACACCCACATTTTGATTAGAACATTGCTATTATTCTCATCCTCACGGGAGTCAAACTATCTCAATTAGAATCCATTACAAAATAAGGGAAGCCATTAAAAAAAACCCAAAACATTAACTTCCTTGACTTCCATTATAACTGGATTAGAAATTGTATTTTTTAATCATTTGTTCCTTTCAGTGTGTCAATTTAAAATATTTGAAGCTTTTTGAAATCATGCTAATGATTACTATTTTGTTTCATGTTTAAATTTTTTTGTAAGAATTAAATGAACTTAAAAATCTTTATTTCTATGTTTACTAATAAATCTTCGTTAGCTCTTTCTTGCTTCCTGAGTACTGTTGTCTTCCTCTTGCTTAATATTCAAGATTCTTCCACATCTGGGAGCAACTATATGTGTAGGTATGTGTGTATGTGCATGTGTATATTTGTGTAGATATGTTTTCATGTAAGAATTAAAAAAACCCTTATTCCTCTATATATGTATATATTTTGTATGCATATATATTATACATAATGTTTATTATATATCATAGTGTATTCTGTTTTTCTTACTTATAATATTAAGAAAAATAGCTTCTACCAGATGTGGAAAATTCTGAATACAAAGCAAAATGTGAAAGGTACTGAAGAAGATAAGAGGAAGCTCCTGAAGATTTATTAGAAAATTGGAAATGAGGATTGTAAAATTCATTTAATCCTTGCATGAAATACATAATTATCAGTATTATTTATATATTAAGAAAATATAGGTATATATTTATGCCTGTATACATATGTGTGCCTTTCATATATACATACAGACACATATCTTGTTTTTAGATCACTTTCATTTATGAATGGACTTGTCTACCTACTTAGGGAGACTTATCTTGCAACATGTATTAAAAACAAGGAAAAACAAAAACAATTTTTTCTTTTAGCAAAATTCACCAATATATTATATCTGACCACGTATGCAACATCGCATACCCACAGTTCCTTACCTCACCAGGAAAATAAAGAAAGGGCCCTTTCTCAAGTTTTCTACAGGGCCAAGCTTAGTCAAGACAATTGCATAGAATTCAGTTTAATTTTATCATTCTATCACTTATATTATTTCAGTAATTTTGTATATTAATGTCTTAGTTACATTTACTTCATTTTACATCAGATCAAAGAAGTCTTAGCATATTTCTCTAAATTGCTCATCTTAAAAAAAAAAACAAAACATTTTATGGTTCAAAACTGTTCCATTACATTTCTATACCAGTGTTTATGTATCAATTTCTAACTGATAGATATTTAGTTTGTTTCCAATTCAGTGGTGCTACAAAAAATACTGCTTTTCATATTTTGGTACATATGGATATTATTTCTGTCCTTGATATCATAGGGTTACCTTAGTACCCTTCCCTTCTCCCCATCTTCTCTCTTTTCTTGTAGGGTAAGATAATTTTCTATACCCCATTTCCTGCAGTTCTTATTTCCTGATTATATGCAATAAAAATTCTAAACATTCCTTGCTAATACTTTGAATTCCAACTTCTCTCCCTCCTCAGCCCCACTGAGAAGGGAAGCAATTCAATACAGTCAAAATATATCTTCTTTTCCAAAAGACTCCCATAATAATCATGTTGTGTAATACTAATTATATTGCCTTCTGTTCTACTCTATACCCCCTTATTTTTTCCCCACAATTGAGCTAGTCTCTCCTTGAAAGTGTTTATTTCTACTGACTTCCTTCACCCATTTGCCCTCCCTTGTAACATTCCCCTCACCCTACTTGTTTCCTCCTCTCCTACTTTCCTGTGGTGTGATATAAATTTTCATATTAAATTTAGTGAGCATGTTATTCCCTCCTTCAGTCACATGTGGAGAGACTAGCTTTATTTTCCCCCTCTCCCCTTCTCCCTTTTCTTCTCCACTGAATAAGATTTTTCTTCTCTCTTTTATGAGTTATAGCCTGCCCTGTTCCATTTCTCCCTTTCTCTTCTCAGTATTTTCCTCCTTCACCCCTTAATTTTTATTTTATTTTATTTTATTTTTTTGTGTATATCATCTCTTCTGATATAACACAGCCTGTACTCTCTATCTATATATGTGTATGTGTGTGTGTGTGTGTGTGCAATCTCTCCATCTACCCCAATACTGAGAAAAGATTCAAGATTTAAAAATATTTTCTTTCCATGTGGTAATGTAAACAGTTAAGCTTTAGAGAGTCTTTTTTATGATTTGTCTTTCCTGTTTACATCTTCATGCTTCTCTTGATTCTTGTCTTGGGAAGTCAAAGTTTTCTATACAGATCTGGTCTTTTCCTCAATATGAATGGTTGAAAGTCATCCATATCATTGAATGACCATTTTTTCCCCTTGAAGTATTATATTCAGATTTGCTGGGTAGGTGATTCTTGGTTTCAATTCCAGTTTCTTTGACTTCTGAAATATCCCATTCCAAGCCTTTCAATTCCTTAATGTTGAGCTGCCAGATCCTGTGTTATTCTGATTGTATTTCCATGGTACTCAAATTGTTTCTTTCTAGCTGCCTGCAGTTTTTCCTCTTTGATCTGGGAACTCTGAAATTTGGCCACAATATACATAGGAGTTTCTCTGTTTGGGTCTCTTTCAGGAGGTGATCACTGAATTCTTTCAATATTTATTTTGCCCTCTGATTCTAGAACATCAGGGCAGTTTTCTTGATAATTTTATGGAAGATAATGTCTAGGCTCTTTTTTTGATTATGGCTTTCAGGTAGTCCCATAATTTTTAAATTGCTTCTCCTGGACCTATTCCCCAGGTCAGTTGTTTTTCCAATGAGATGTTTCACATTATCCTCATAAAACAATGGCTGAAGGACATTATTTTCATAACACCATAATTTCAGTACTAAAATTTCATATTAATCTTTCAATAGACCCTTTCCTCTGACTCCACCAAGAGAATCATAACAAGTAATAATGCATAAAAATAAAGACTAGTTTTACTTTATTTGACCATAGTAATATTATTTTCCTCAGAATTTTTTTGGTTCTCCTTCAGTAAATTGCTAACTTGTTTTTTAAGGTCTTCTATTTCTTGAGTCCAACTTAAGTTCCCTTTGGAGGTACTGGAGGCCGACGCCTTGGCTTCCTCTGATGGTATGCCTTGCTCTTCCTCATCTGAAAGGATTGAGTGAGACACCTGTTCCCTGAGAAAGTAACCTTCTATGGTCTTACATTTTTTCCCTGTTTTGGACATTTTCCCAGCCAGATACTTCAATTCTGAGTTTCCTCTGCACAGCCACCTTGCTTCCACTTCCACTAAGCCAGCATTGGGGTCTGAGATTCAGATGAGCTCCTCTAATCCCTCAGTGGCTTTAGGCAGAGGCAGGGCTGCTATTCAGTGTGAGATTAAGGTCAGCTGCTTAGGACGGGGCAGGGCTGCCACACAGGGCTCAGTTCCCTCAGGGGCTTAAGACCTTCAACAATGGATGCAGGCTACTGTCTGCTTTGGGAGCCCCGGTTGTTGCCTCCACTGCTGCCCCCTAAGGAGGCCTGAGCCATGGGAACACCCTGCTTCCTTCTTGGCCAGTTGAAAAGACCCTCCCACTGACCCCCAGCACCTGTTTTTTGAGGGATCTGTGCTGTTACTGGAGATTCCATCCCTGAAGCTTGCTCAGATCAGACCCCCGTACCCACCGTGCCAACGGGCCAAGATGAGGCCCACTCTGCGTGCATGACAGACCTTCCCTGGTTGGTCCCCTAGGTCTCCCTGGGATAGAAATCTGCTCCAGAACATGTTGAGAGTTCTTCTTTACAGGTATTTTATGGGCTGTGGGGTAAGATGTAGCATATGTGTGTCTCTCTACTCCACCATTTTGGCTCCCACACATGTGGGTCTTTTTCTTTCACTTTTTTTCTATGATTCCCCAGAGTAAATTCTTTTTCCCCCAATCTGTTACCTGAGTTTTAAATTTTTTGTTGTGAGCATCAAGTTTTGATCCAGATCCATTTCTCTTTTTTCTTCTCTTATAAGGACTGCATTTCTGTTCCTTTTTTTAAAATAATGAGTTGTTGTTGTTGGTGGTGGTGTTTTTTGTTTGTTTGTTTGTTTTTGTTTCTGTTATATACTCTCCACCAAGGAAAAAAAGTTCTCAGTTCCCTAGGCCATAGATTATTTTTCTTTGTTTTACATAACTTATAAAGAGAATTTCGCATTTTTTAAAGCGTTTTTCATTCTTTCTCCTGGCTTTAGTGTGCCGTGCATATATTTGTTTTCTTAGATAGTTAAGTGTTACTCATTTACCGGCACATCCCTGATTTGATTTATTTGGAGTTTTATTTAATCTTTCTCCTATCAAAGAAGTTCTCAATCATTTCTTGCTTCATGGATTGCTTTGACATGTCATGACATATGTGGAGCAATTCAAATGTTTTTAAATGAATAAAATTACAAACAACAACATAAGATTGAAATTTTTCGGGTAGGAGGATTGAACTGGTTTGGACAACATGACTAGCATCCAACTTGATGGTTGTGTGACATAGATTGTTAATTATGTTTAATTGATTCACTTTTTTATACTAGTGTCACTTCTTATCAGCTACTCTCACACAATGCAACCTTCGTTTTTAACAAATATAGTCAAGAAAACTGAATCAGTATATTGAACATATATGAAAATGTGTATAGTGTTCTGCACCTCTCCCAAGATATGAGAGACATTTTTCCCTATAGATTTTCCAGTTATGATTGCTTCATTGATCAGAGATTTATGAAGTCTACCAACATTCTTTGATTTTATTTTCTTGATGTAACTGTACAAAGTGTTCTCCTGAGTCTGTTTTTGTCAATTCATGCAAGTCTTCCCATTTTTTCTAAATTTTGCATATCCAGCCAGCTACCTACCTATCTATCTATCCATCTATCTATCTATCTATCTATCTATCTATCTATCTATCTATCTATCTATCTATCTATCTATCTCTCTATCTATCTATCTATCTCTCTATCCATCCATCTATCTTTATTTCTATCTATCTATCTATCTATCTATCTATCTATCTATCTATCTATCTATCAATCTTTCTTTATTTCTATCTATCTATCTGTCTATCTATCTATCTATCTACACACACACACACATACACACACACCACACACTGCAATTGAAACACTTTGAGATACTCATATACCACATTTTGTTTAGCCTTTTCCTGGTTGATAGCCACCTACATTTTTGCATGTTTTTTTTCCAAAAAAATGCTGCTGCTACAGACCTATATATGCACATATATGTATATATATATGTATGTATAAATTTTATACATGCATACATAGAATGTTGCTTTTTTCTTATAAATATCAAAATGTATTGATGATCACTGATTTAGCTAGAAATAGGCTTTTTAATACTGAGGAGGAAAGATGACCTTTCAGTGGCAAAACGGAAAAATTAGATGTTTGCAAGGGCTAAAGAACAGAAGGATCATTAAATTCTCATGATTTTGCAAAAAGATTTAGCTTACATAACTACAAATATAACTTGTAAACATAATTATCCAATGAAATGTATATATAGATGTGGGAGAGTCAATGGGTGTTTTGTGAATAGTTTTATACCAGTCAAATGGGTTATGAGGGAGGAATAAAAAAGTTAACAAATCAATTTTAGCATGAAAATTGCAATAAAAACACATAAGAAAATGAAAAGCGTCCAATCATCTTTTATGAGGGCAAATCAACTTTCAAACTGATTTCAAGAGAAAAAGCTAATATTTTGCTGATAAGCTATAATTTTCTGCTTAATAATTATCTTTTAAGAAACAGTTGCATTTTATTAAAATGACTAATTAACTCACTGTACTGCTGTGCTAATAGCAAAGGAATCATGCTAATTGAATGTAGATAGCCAGAGTTTTTTAGGAGAAGAGAAAAGTTAAATGGTATATAAGGTCTCCATACACCACAGTGCAATTTAAATGCAAATGGGAACTGAAAACATTCACCTTCAACAACCTTCTTGTACAGAGGAAAAAGAAAAAAGAAAAGAAAAAGGAATATGGGGATATGCATATGCTGTCCAAAGTAAAAAAGATGTGAAATTCATGATGTCTCTGAAAAAAGCAGGACTATTTTAAGAATGAGGAAGGGCTTACTATAGACTGCAGTACAAATATCAGGGACAAGTGAATGAGACTCCTTCATTCTAGAAGGCCAAGGAGAGTGGGGAAATCTCAAGATATTCTCTCCATGACTCTCAAAAGCCAGTTTGTGAATTTTTTTCTTTGTAATTACATGATTTTTCCAATTTTGCTCCAATTCCTTAAAAGCAGAAAGTAATTTCTAACTTTGAATATGGATGCAATTTAGTTGAATGTATGTTAGATTTTGGATGGAATTCCTATTAAAGGAGTGTGTTCTAAATAGCAATGAATTCAGGAAAGTTTCTTTAACCTCTACCCAACTCTCAGAGTATCAGTAATAGAAAAGCATCTGACTTGCTCCAGGTATAGTTAGGAAGTTTCCTCATAGGAAGCTCCCAATAACAATGAAATACAAGTTCTAGTGCCTCAAAAAAAAAAAAAAATCATCACCATTTCCATTATGTCAAAGTCACTTATGCAGGTGCCTTAGCTATTTCTGCCAAGGCTGTTGTTCAGTGTCAAATCAATGTTTGATTAGAGGAGTAGAGCAAATGGGCAAATGATGAAAGTTCAAGAATAATTATGGAAGTCTCATTTTATCTCCTGACAGCTGATGTTAGAGGAAATCATTTGTAAGTAACTGTGTATTAATCCCAAATAGAATCCCTGAACAGTGATGGGAAAGACAATTAAAACTCTGTAACTGAAGAAGCCCTGGTTGCTAGGAGAAAAATTATATTTAAACCAGATAAAATCTCTGGAGAAAATACCTGAGAAGGCACTTTTGTGAGTCTCTGGCTGTAATGAAATCCATAAGATTTATTTGCACAAAATGTGTAAAACTTAAAATGCTAAATAAATGTAAGCTTTTGTTTATTTTTAACCAGACCTATAATTATATCAGTTTTGAGAGCTCCCAATGAGGAAACTCTGCCTATGAATGCAGGCCAGCATCTTCTGTGAAAATTATAATTATAATGAGTTGCCTGGGTGCCCTTAGAGGTTAAGAACTTTGCCTGAGGTCATGCAGCCACAATGGCTCTAATGCCTGACCTGAATATAGTTCTTTCTAATCGTGGGATTAGCTCTCTAACCATTATACAACACAGTCTCTCAAATTATTGTACTATTATTTTTTAGTTGAAAAATAATCAATTAGAAAGTGCTGTGGTATCTAGATTCAGATTTGACTCAGCCAACAGTTTTTTTGACCTGGGAAGAACTCTGTAATCTCTGTGTATATCAGTTTTCTCATCTATAATATCTGCATGTTGGATTGTGTGAATTTCCAAGGTCCCTTCCATCCCTTAAGTTCCATAGTTTGATTCCTCTTCCAAAACTGTATAGTGTATAAGAAAAAAAAAAAAAGACCTCATCCCTGATATTCCCAGGTATATATAAGAAACAAATGCCTTGCCAAGATTTCCACATGGCCATTAATTAATTCAGGGGAATAAAAGATTTTTATTTAACGTTCTTGCCAATGAGTAACCTGACCAGAACATACTTGTGGTGAAGAAACATAGTCTTTTATCTTCCAGGTCCTCATGGACTGGTTGGGTATTGCAGAGTTTACAGCCTATGCAAAAACTCCTAGAACTACCCACATGAGTCTCTGCACCTGCTTACATCTCAGGTTCCACATTTCAGTGCCTACCCATGCTTCTTTTCTTTTTCTCTTATTTGGTCCAAGTTCTCCATAGCTTGTAAGCTAAGGGGACATGTTGGACCACAAAACCAGTTTCAATCAGTTTTAAGCTGGTTGGTCCCAGTCTCAACAGAGGCATCCCTATTGCTGTAGGGGAAGGGTAGGAGTTTCCAAACTGTATAACTGGTCTTACACCCTGTTGAATAATATTTAGGAGTAATATCCTAATGATGATTTTCAAATTATACCCCCTACTACATTTATTGCATGATTTCTATGGAAACAAAAGTTCAGTCATCCCTTACAGTAGAGATCTTGAAGTATCCTAGCAGAAGCAAGGAAATATGTCATTTCTGAATTAATTTTCAACCTCATGATATCTCAGTTGAAAATGCCATCCAAAATAAAAATCCTATGATTAAACATGTGAGTCACAGAAAGAAATTTAACTAAGATATCTCCATAAAAATGCATAGAAATCACCTTTGCAGTGTGACTTTAATGACTCCACTTGTAATGGATGTCTATACACACAGATTCATCCTTTCTCCCTGGATTAGACTGTGCCTGGATATGCCTAACACTAAAACAATTGTTTAATGCGAAGGAAACATGAGTCACACTGCTTGTTCTAGTTCCATGCAGATACAACCACTTGCTTAATTGACTCTTTAGTTTTGACTAAAGTTTTCCCAGGCAGGAAAATTTTTGCATCTTCCTGATTTTAGCATAGATTCCAGGACACAACAGGTTTCTAAGAACTGTCTCTTATTGTGTGTGTGTGTGTGTGTATAATACTAAACATAGTATGTTTCTGTTGACAAAATATTATAAATATAAGGTCCACGAGGATAGAACATTTTTTTCATTGTTAAATAGAAACTAGCGAATATATTAGGTATTTAATAAATGTTTTTCTTGTATAGGATTATTCAAATAAGAAATATACTTAAGGAAGAATTGAACTGATGAATTATATGAATAATAAATACAAATTAGTATATGTTTCTTTTTATTCCTTGGCTACAGTCATAACTCATAGAAGTCTTTAACTTCCAGATAAAACAGATGCTCTCTATTCTAACATGAAATGAAAAAAGCATTGAAACACCCTTACCATACTTGTAGGGTGATATCTGTCCATCTCTTTTGCATTTCTAATTTATAGCAAGTAATCTCTGAATAATTAACATGGATATTTGCACTTCAGAAATGAAGTAATGAAAAAGCAAACATGAAGGAAAAGCCTATGATCGCCTACTAATGCCTTATAATTATGATTTATGATTAAAAAAAAGACTTGCTGTTCACCCCACTAAAAAAGTCTTAGGCAAATATTCTAATTTGAATCCTGATTTTGTTTTATTTTTTCTTCTGAACGTATGCCAAAATATGGTACAAAATGCTTTTGTATTTGGGGATTGGCCAGTGGAGGCCAATATGCATGCTCTGGAGACCTGATCTTTATGGTCATGTTTCCCTTACATCTCAGTTTTAACTAGATTTGTAAGCTTCTTCTAGGCAGAAAAGAAATTGCATTTTCCAGATCTTACCATAGATTTTAGCACCCAGTAGATATTTGGGAAATGCTTATTATATATATATATATATATGTATATATATATAGAGAGAGAGAGAGACATATATATGAAGTGTATGTATATACACACAAATATATACATATGTACACATATATATGTATGTGTGTTTGCATATGCAAGTATATATATACATGCATATATGTCTGTGTGTGTATATATGTGTATATATACATATTTAAAACTGAAATGGACTTCAGAGTTTATATACTTTCACCTCTTCATTTTACAGATAAGAATACCCAGGCACAAAAGGAATGAATGACTTGACCAAGATCACATAGATTAGTAAGGAGAGAAGTTGGAGGTGGTAGCCAGGTCTTCTGATAACAAATCTAATGTTTTTTGACCTAGCATCTAATCATACATGTAGGTGATATATAATGCAAGATAGAAAACAGAGGGCTGACAACCTACAAGAAGGGATACATGACACCTCATCCTTCTTTCATATCTTAATTGCATCCTAGCCATAAAATTACAAGATGGGTATCACAGATGTTGCCACAATATTCCTCCTCCAAGTGGTATCAATATTCTTTCCATCAAGGTGAGAAAAGAATGAAATGAACATATTTGCTTTGTCATTTAAGTATTCTAAATTCTGTGGTATGCCTCCACAAGGTATGAGAAAGCATGGCAGTAGTAGTTTGCTACTCTGTATCTTATATCTCCATTGACAACTTCATCAATTAATGGGAAGTTGTCATGGAAGTGGTTGCTATGTATTATCAGCTCAATTTTCCTTCATGCTTCACAAATCATTATTGACTTTGGTGAGAGATTCCTCCCTTGTAAAGAGGAAAGTTAGAAATATATCAAGAGGCAAAACTACTTAACTTCCTAGCTTCTTTTAAATCCCAATTAGAATCCCACTTTCTACAGGAAACCTTGCCTCTTAATTCCAGATCCTTCCCTCTTCTAATTATTTCTTATTTATCCCTGTATATTGCTTACTATGGACACATTTGTTTGCATGTTTTCTGTTCCAGTAAATTATAAGTTTTATGAGGATAGGGACTATCTTCTTTTTCTTTTTGTATCCTCAGTGCTTAGCAGTGCCTAACATATAGTAAGCACTTAAAAAATGTTTATTAAATTGACTTGTATAATGAAATGGAAGGTGTTTAAGCCTTTCTAATTAAAAGACCAGAACTGAATAAAAAAAGATCTCTAAATGCAAGACTAAATGAAACTGTAAAAAGGTAAAACAAAGAAACAAGAAAAAATCAATAAGGTTAAGCTGTTTAAATTTCTATATTGCAAGATAACATTTACAACTCTTAACAACATTATTGCTACAAGGGCAGTTAGAAGAATTAGATGTAGACAGAGGGTGTGGACACAAGGTGATTTTGATGGGATATTATCCAAAAGGACAAAATAAAGGAGTGAGAAAGAAAATTAAGCAAGAGGAAGGGTGAGGGTAGATTGAATAAGGCAAATTTGCCCATATAAAAGACCTATGGAAAAGTTACTATAATGGAGGGAAAGATGAAGAACAGAGTATGGCCAGCAAAGCTTTAACCTTACTCTCATCAAAATTGGCTCAAAGAGGGAATATCACACACATTGAATTGGATATAGAAATCTATCCCACCCTATAGGAAAGTATGAAGGTAAAGGCATAAAAGAAGGGGAGGGGCTGATAAAAGGTAGGTTATATTGGGGAAGGTGCTGATCAGAAGTAAAACATATGAGGAAGGAAAGGGTGGAGGGTAAGAGAGGGGGAAATGAACAAAGAGGGGGAATAAACAAGGGGAAAATAGCATGGAAAGAAATACACAGTTAGTTATAATGTGAATATAAGTGTGAATAGAATAAACTCACCCATGAAACAGAAGCAGAGAGAAGAATGGATTAAAAACCAAATTTTTATAATATGCTACTTACAAGAAACTTATTTGAAGCAGAGAGATACATTGGGTAAAAATAAAGGGTTGGAGCAGAATCTATTATACTTCAGCTGGAGCAAAGAAATCAAGGGTAGCAACCATGATCTGAGACAAAACAAAAGCAAAAATAAATCTAATTAAAAGAGATAAAGAAGGAAACTGTATCTTGCTGAAAGGTACCACAGACAATGAAATTATATCATTACTCTCTCTCTATTTACACACACACACACAGACACACACACACACAGACACACATTATACCAAATCTAATTTTTTGAAGAAGTTGAATGAGTTATAGGAAGAAATAGAAAATAAAACTATACTAATAGAGGACCCAAACTTTCTCTGTTCAGAAGTAGATAAATCTAACCCAAGTAAACAAGAATAAAGGTAAAGAATTGAATAAAACTCTGGAAAGCTTATGTATGATAGATCTCTGGAGAAAATTGAATGGGAATAGAAAGGAATACACCTTTTAATAAGCTGTACATGACACACAAAAATTGAACCTGTATTCATATAAAAAACCTCACAACCAAAGGCATAAAAGCAGAAAGAGTAAATATATCCTTTTCCAATTATAATACAATAAAATTGCATTCAAGGATGAACAATAGAGAGATTAGAAAAAAGTGGAAATTAAATTCTCTAATCCAAAAAAAACAGTTTCAAAGAACAATTCATACAAACAATAGACAATTTTATTAAAGATAATGACAACAATGAGACAACATACCAAAATTTATGGAAAGTAGCTAAAACAGTATTTAAGGGAAAATGTATACCTCTAATTGCTTACATTAATAAAATACAGAAAGAACAGATCCATGAATTAGGTATGAAATTATAATAACTAGTAAAAAGAACAAATTAAAATCACCACTTAGACAACAAATTGGAAATCCCGAAAATTAAAGAAGAGATTAATAAAAATTCAAAGTAAGAAAACCTTCAAACTAGTAAATACAAATAGAAGCTGTTTCCATGAATAAAACAACAAAATAGATAAACCGGTGGCTAATTAGATTTCAAAAAGGAAAGAAAAAATTTACTCATATAAAAAAATGAAAATAAAGCCAATGAAGAGGAAATTAAAACAATTGCTGGGAGCCATTTTGTCCAATTATGTGCTAATAAATTGGACAATCTAAATGAAATGAATATCTTCAAAAATATAAACTACCCAGATTAACAAAGAAGAAATAAAATATTTAAATAACCCCATTTTAGAATAAGAAATTGCACAAACCATCAATGAACTTCCTCAGAAAAAATCCCCAGGACCAGATGAATTCACAAGCAAATTCTATCAAATACTTAAAGAATAATTAATTCCAATATTTTATAAACTATTTGGAAAAATAGGCAGAGAAGGAATCCTACAAAATTCCTTGTGTGACACAAATATAGACCAATTTCCCTAATGACTATTCATCAAAAAATTTTAAATAAAATATCAGCAAAGATATTACAGCAATGCATCACAAGTATCATGCATTATGACCACAAGGTATTTATATTAGGAATGCAGGACAGGTTCAGCATGAGGAAAGCTTCCAGTATAATTGACTATATGAAAAACAAACTAACAGAAATCATATGATTATCTCAATAGATGCAGAAAAATCATTTGATAAAATACAGCACCCATTCCTCTTAAAAACACTAGAGAACATAAGAATAAATGAAGTTTACCTTAAAATGATAAGCAATATTTATATAAAATCATAATCAATCATTATCCTTAATGAGGATAAGCTAGAGCCTTTCTAATAAATCAGGGGTGAAATTAGTCTTTATTATTTAAGATTTTACTATAAATGTTGACTATATCAATAAGAGAAGAAAAAATAAATTGAAGGAATTTAGATAGACGAGGAAACAAAACTATCACTCTTTTCAGATGGTATTATGTCATACTTAGAAAAACTTAGAGAATCAGCTAAAATCTAATTGAAATAATAACTTTGGCAAAATTTCAGTGTACAAATAAACCCAAATAAATCATCAGCATTTCTATATATTATTGACACACTCTAGTAGCAAGATATAGAAAGAGAAATTCCACTGAAAACAACTCTAGATAATACTTTGGTATCTACCTATCAAGATAAACTGAGGAACTATGTGAATAAAACTATAAAATACTTTTTAGACAAATAAAGTCAGATTCAAACAGTTGGAAAAATATTAATTGCTCATGGCTAAGGCAAACTAATATAATAAAAATGACAATTCTACCTAAATTGAGGCATGTATTTAGTGCCATTCCAATCAAGCTATCAATAAGTTGTGTTAAAGAGCCTTTTCTTTATTATATCATAAAGCACCTAAAATATCTAGAAAAATAATAGTTTATTTACCAAAGTAAAGAGTATTAGAGTGTGGTCTTTTTGGTTAAGGTGCTTAATCACTACTTACTTAAACTGTCCTGTGAGGGAGATGTGAAACACCTATCCTCTCAGGTCTGGACATTAGGTGAAAGGAAATAAAAAGGGGCCACCAAATGGAGAACAGTCATCCTTGTTTTTTTTTTTTAATTGATTTATTTAAGTTTTCAACATTTATTTCCAAAAAATTTTGGGGTTCCAAATTTTCTTCCCATTTCTCCCCTCCCCCCACCCCAAAATGCCAAGCATTCTAATTATCCCTATCACCAATCTGTCCTCTTGTCTAACATTCCTCCTTTCCTTTATCCCCATCTTCTCTTTTGTCCTGTAGGGCAAGATAAATTTCTTTACCCCATTATCTGTACTTCTTATTTCCTAGTTGCAAGAACAATACTCAACATTTGTTCCTAAAACTTTGAGTTCCAACTTCTCCCCATCCCTCCCTCCCCACCCATTCCCTTTGGGAAGGCAAGCAATTCAATATAGGCCATATCTGTGAAGTTTTGCAAATGACTTCCATAATAGTCATGTTGTATAAGACTAATTATGTTTCCCTCCATCCTGTCCTGCCCCCCATTTATTCTATTCTCTCTTTTGATCCTGTCTCTCCCCAAGAGTGTTGACTTCTAATTGCTCCCTCCTCCCATTGCCCTCCCTTCCATCATCCACCCCACCCTGCTTATCCCTTTCTCCCCCACTTTCCTGTATTGTAAGATAAGTTTTCATACCAAAATGAGTGTGCATTTTATTCCTTCCTTTAGTCGAATGTGATGAGAGTAAGCTTCATGTTTTTCTCTCACCTCCCTACTTTGTCCCTCCTCTGAAAAGTCATTTACTTGCCTCTTTTATGAGAGATAATTTGCCCCCTTCCATTTCTCCCTTTCTCCTCCCAATATATTTCTCCGGCCAAGGCTGGTCTGGGCAAATGATGTTTCCTGTGGGCCTTTCAGGTCACCCTGGGCTGGAAATCTCCTCCACTCTGTTGTTTCCCACTTCTGCTGCTCCAGAATTTGAGAGTCCCTCTCTACAGGTATTTTATAGCCTGTGGGGGGGAAACCCTGAGTATGTGTGTCTTTCTACACTGCCATCTTGGCTCTGCCTCCTAATTGAACAGTCATCCTTGTTAATGTTCTTCTGGTCTTTACCCATTAGACTCCTTGAGGGTAGAGATTGTATTTCTTTTCTAATCTGTATTCATAGCATTTACCACAGTACTTGGCACATAATATATGCTTAATAAATGTTAATTGAATTGAAATTGAATTGATGAAAATTTTAGAGAGGACATTATTTTCTATCCATCTATTTTTAAATAAAAACAAACCTGTAGCTTTATTTCTCTTCACTGTGGCTACATTCAAGTGCCCTTTTCTGTGAAACATTAGGAGAATAATCCCCAAAGAGGCAAAGTATAGAGGAAACAAGAAGAAATAGATTATATCTGGGAAAAATGCCTTTTTAGAGGCTATGGTACTTTTGAATCACCTCAATGATGGAAGACATCAGTGATTTTTTCCTCTTTTCTCTTTGATTAATATGTGGGAAAGAGGGAATTCAGTTTTTGAACGCTTTGGTTTCAGAATCTTTGATTTGAAAAATGAGGTGAGCCCTTGTAGTGATGTTACTAATAGGAAATTAGGAGATGAATTAAAACATACTCAAATAGCTTTCAGGCATTCATGGTTCCAGTTATTGAAATATAGCCAGGCCCCAGTAATTTGCCTGGAAAGGCATAATAAACAAAATTACCAACTTTCCACAAGGCAGCATTTTCTGAAATAACTAAAGGAAGAAATCAGATGCTTGGCAGAGATCAAGGTAACTGAAGTATTGTACCTACCATGTTGAGGCAAACCTGTTCAGCATGAAGATTAGCTGACTTTGCTCATTATCATTTGGAACAATTACTAAGAGTTAAGTCAAGTGTTCACATTATGCTCTGTAGATATTCTGTATATACTATCGTTAGATATTTAGCAGCCCTATTTCAGAGGTTCATGCTGCCAAGAGAATTAATGTTTACTAATAGAAATGTCTCTACTTTTAGAAAACTGAACATGTAAAGATTCTGCTTTGTCAAACAAATAAATTAGAGGATGATTATTCATTTTAATAGTCATTGGTATATATATTAGAGTCTATCCTCCTCTCAGAAAATAAGTTTACTGAGTTCAGTGATTGTCTTCTTTTCTTGTGGCCTCTTCAGTGTCACAGCATGGTATTGTCCAGTTAGTAGGGATACCAAAATCCAATACAATGTAACAGGAAGCAGTCAACAGGAAGCAGTGAAGCAGGGCAACTCTATTATAAGAATATTTTTAAAATATGAAGGGCAGTCTAAAAGGATGGTGATAAGAGGCCATTTTTGCTGGGGTCGTAAATGACATTGGCTACACCCACTAGGCATAGGGCACCCACCCCCCCAAAAAGTGAAGTCTACTGAGATTTTCTGGTGTTCCTATTTGGGTTTACAGGACCAGACATTGGGAGAAATGAGTGAGGAAGCTGGACCTAGGAACTGTAGCTGATTCATATCATTAGAATGGGATGGAACGGGGAAGAGGGAGTTAGTGGCTACTTCATATTGAAAATCCCTACTAAGCAGGAAAGGGCCTTTGAGCTAATACTGGTGGTCGGAGAGAGTGACTCAGGGGCTTTGTGCTTCCTTGAGGCTTTTTAATTTACTCACATTGAGGAGGTTATTGGATACGCTAATAATCAGTTTTCACTATACAAAACCATTCTAATTAGTGTTTCATGAAACAAATTTCTCTAACACTTTTGACATATAAATCAGAACAGAGGTTAGAAGTAGAAGTACAGTGGAAAGAACAATGGATTTGAACCCAGATCGAGAGATCAAATGTTAACTCTTAGGCAAAGCGCTTGTCTCGTTTGCCCCTTTAGTTTGCTCATATGTAAAATAAGGGGCCTAGAATAGATGACCTACAAGTTATGTTCTAGCTCTGATCCTATAAGGCTATGATCTGCACTTGAATCTCAATTACCACCTACTATATGTTCATGAACTTCAGTAAATTATTCAATCTCTCACCCTTAGTTTCCTCAACTGTTAAATGAAGAACAATATTAGCTCTAAAATTCTATCCAGCCCTAAATCTATGATCCTTCATTGCACAAATATAAAACCTGTCTCAAATGGTAAACATTCTACATACACAGATTTTGGGGAATATATCTGATATGTAATTTTTCTGTCACCAAGTATATTTTCTTTTAAAATCATTTATTAAGACCACTTTTCTTTACTAATTTGGCATTTGTGTTCTTATCACTACTCAGAGCATTAGGGTTCTGAGACAGTACTTCAGTGTATGAGATAAAGTTTACAACCCACTAATAGAAAACATCCTTTTCTGAAAGGAAACAAATTTTCTAGGGAAATCATGAGAATTATGAGATATTTAAAATGAAAATTGTCACTCAACTTGACAGGGTTCATAGTGATTCTGAAGCATAACTATAACTTAGAAATACATAATAATTTTTAAATTAGCCTTTTCTGACAACATCATTTCAGGAGATTGAGAAAGATCATAGAGGATAGTGTCAAAAGACTTTTGTTAAAGTGCTGCCTTTGACACAAATTAGGTATGTCCTAAGAATTTGTCTAATAGACCATTGACATTTCACTGAACTACTCAGTATTTTAGCCAACTCTTCTTAATTTTCATTGGTGGAAGAAGTTTTCACAATTAGTTACTCCCTCTCACAAAAATCATAGCTACAGGCTCTTTGCCCCATGGGGGAAAAATTAACCACTTTGAATTTCATTTTCTATTTGTGAGTCTGTTCCTATGTCCCTTCAAAGGAGAAAACCATAATAGGACGTAGTGATAAATTTGTCCTAAACTGTTAACCCTTTCTTCTGGCCCTTCTTCTAATCACAGTTTCTATTAAGGTGCTTTCCTATATGGACATGTAGAACATGAAATGCTTCTGTATATAAATATCTCTTTGGTCATGTGATCAATGGAAAATAAATTTTACACACTCCAGATTTTCCCAACTTTGAACATCTAAGTTGGTCTCTATGTCTCTAGATTCATTTTTCTATTTCCTTTTGTCTCATTCCTATTTGGTGCCTATTATAAAACAGGTTTTCAAAGGGGGGAGTATAAGGAAACAACTCAGGCAGATGGATGTAGAAATTCAGGGGACAAGCTATCAAGTATTAAGATACAAGAAAAGTTGTCATATTAACTTGTAATTGATGGTGGTGATTAAACAGTTCAACATTAGAAACACTAATGCTGACTACAGATTCTGAAGAATGACATAAGAAATGAAAAAACCAAAAATTGTCACTGGGAAAGTGACACTAGTTAAAATAGATGATGTGATTTATTTGATTTTATATTATTTACCAATAACAATTATGCTTAACATTGAGAAAGAGTGAGATTAATTTTCCCACTCTGATTACAATATGCATATTTGCTATTCATAGATTGTTAAAAAAAATTACCATGATTACCTCATAGAGTAAAATTGTATACCCAGTTTGCAACAATTAAAGAAACACTTATTAGATACATAAAATATGTATATTATATACATAAAATATTCAATGCTGTTATTCAGTCATTTTAGCCATTTGTAACTCTTTGTGACCCTATTTCGGAATTTTCTTGGTAAAGATACCACAGTGGTTTTTACCATTTTCTTCACCAGCTTATTTTACAGATTAGAAAACTGAGGCAAATGAAAGTAAGTGACTTGCCTGAGGTCACATGGCTAGTAATTATCCGAGGTCAGATTTGAATTCAGGTCTTCTTGTTTCCAGACTGGCTACTTTATTCACTATATGGTCTAGCTGTTCCTAAAAGTATTGCTACTATCTCATTAAATTGTAGATTCAAAGGCTTATAGAACTTTTGCTTGGATTAGGACCTCATGAATCATGTAAGCCAGTGATATCAAATTAAAAAAGAAAATAGTCCCAGCCTCTGTCCTGATATTGACTTAGAAAGTCATAAATTTGCAATATATGCATTGTATTTTACTTTTACTTGTTAAACATTTTCCAATTATATTTTTCTTTTTTTAAAAGATAAGTTTATCTTGATATTTTCTGTTTGTTACATTGCCGTAGTTTCCCTTGTATCTTTTCCCAAAAAGTAATCTCATATGACAAATGACATTTTCTTGGAAAGGAAAAAGAAAAACACAGTCAGCACAATAGATCAATGAATTGAAAAAATCTGAGAACATACAATGTGTAACAACTCTGGACTTCCCATCTCCAAGAATGGGTGGGTTGCGGATGTCTTCTGATATATCTTTATCTGAGTCCCACTTTATTCTTGTAATTTGGTTGCATTTACTTTTGTTTTTTGGTGTGTCATTTTTTTTTCATTTGCATTGTTGTTGTTCTTGTGTATATTTTTTTCTTGGATCTATTTGCTTCTTTCTCAATCAATTCATATAGACATTTTCATGCTTTTCTGCATTTATTGCGCACATCACTTTTTTTTCATGGTAATGTTCCGTTAGATTTATGAACCAAAATTTATTTAGCTATTCCCCAAGAGATACACATATGCTTTGTTTCTAAATTTTAGAAATCATAAAAAGTGCCGTTCTAAGTACTGATAGCTTCCTTGTGGTAAAATTTCAAAAACGGACTCTTTTTTTCAAATATTATGGGCATTTTAGTCACTTTTTTGTATAAGACTTTGCATTTCTTGAAAATTGTTTGTTCAAGTCATTTGAACAAGTAAGTGTGTGTGTGTGTGTGTGTGTGTCTAATAGTTAAGGTATCTTGGATTTCACAATTTCTGTTCTTATCCTATATGGATTGTTATCTGTCAAAAACTTTTCAGTTTCAACTTCCTTCTGCTGCTGCAAACACGGTATTATGTAACTTCAGTTGCTTTACCTTAATTTCGTTTTTATGTTGGGCCTTTTCTCACTGACTGTCTTTCTCCAATCCTTAATCCCCTCTTTCTCACTTGATATTGCCCTTTCCTTTCCTCATCAGCTGGGATCTAGACTAGCACCTCTGGTGTACGGATGGCTGAGGACCTTTGAGGGATACTTTCTACCTTCGATGTTCACCTGATTCGCCTAACTCTCACCTATAACTCCAGCATAGTGGCCACACTGTAGTAAACTGACAGTTCCTCAAAGGTGGTATAACCTAAGGAGAGGTTTTTCCTCCTCTCCTGTCCTGTTCTCTGGTCTGTAAGTGACCACAATTACTCTTTTTTGCCCTTGAACTGTGGGAAGGGTCCCCTCTCCACTGCTTCTGTAAGCTTTGCTATACTAATGCTCCTCCTTGCCCCAGGACTGCTACCCACACCCAAGTTTGGGGAAAGCAACAGTCCTGCCCCAGTGCTAGCAAAACAAAGCAAAACAAACTAAACAGAAAACAAAATTCTGTAACCTTCTGACCAATTGTTCAACCCCCTTACTGTCTGTGAGCTGAGAGCTCCAGGAAACAGCGGCTGCTGCTGCCGATTCAGTCACTCCTAAGTCCTGCCCCTGATTGCCTGTGACCAGAGCTGTGCTGGCTCAGCTACCTTGCACTGAGTTCCACTCTCACCTGTGCCTGACAGACCTTTTAAGTTGTCTCTGGTGCCTATGGGCTGAGAAGTGTGGAAGCTACCCCCGCTGCCAGTGATTCAGTAGGCTGGAGGCCTGCTCTGGCTTTCCCGGTCCTGGCCTGCGCTAGTTCGGCCTGCCCTGACTTCACTTCTCTCTCACCCTGGGGTCACAAGACCTCGCCTGTCAACATTTCAAGTTGTCTTGGACCAGAAATTTGTTTCACTCCATCCTTTTGTGGATTCCGCTGCTCTAGAATTTGTTTTGAATCATTTTTAAAGGTATTTTGAAGGATTTTGAGGAGAGCTCAGACAAGTCTCTGCCTTTACTCCACCATCTTCGCCCTGCCCAGATTTCTTTCTCATATACTTGGTGTTTTTAGCCTTTTTTCCACTCTATTTTCTTTATTACTATTCTCCTGGTTTCCTCCCCTCTGATAATTGGTTTGATCATTTTTTTTTGAGGGGGTGGGGATATTGGATCTCAGATTGTCTCAACCTCCTTCCACACGGAGCAGTTTATGATTCACCAGCTTCGGTTTATTACCAGCTGACTTTTGGTTGGTCAGAACTAGCCCCTGCTGAGTGCTATGTTCTTTCCTTCAGGTTTGCTAGAGTGCTGCACAGCCCCACCCCACCCCCACAAGCATAATATCCTGTATCGTTGGCCTGTTTCTGAATTGTCTGTCCAAATAATATCTATTAACAGATATATAATAATCTATTAACAATCTATTAACAATCTATTATTAATAATCTATTAACAATCTAACAATAAATAATCTATTAATAATCTATTAACAGATATATAATAATATCTGTTAATAGACTGTTTCCCCTGGCATAAGCAACTCAGAACTTTAAAGCACTGGTACTTGCAAGTTTCTGTTGGTGACTCTCTAATTCTCTCTCTAACTCTCTCTTTTTGTCTTTCTCTCTCCCCTCTGTTTGTCTCTGTCTCTATCTTCTCTCTGTCTCTACATCTGTGTGTGTGTGCGCATGTGTGTGTATGTGTGTGTGTCTCTGTCTCCTGTCTGTCTCTCTCTGAAGGACATGAAGGAAAGAGAGTTCAGGTGGCCTTCTTGCTTTTTATATTTTTTCTTGGATAAAGTTTGCAATGAATTTACCTCTTGCCAGTTTTAGATACTCAATTTTTAACCCTGTTGATCTATTAAGAACTGCTAATTTCTACATTCTGTCATGTAAAACTTGACCATATTTTACAAATCTGTGTGTGATATAGGAATTTGTATATCAAATAATTTTTAAAAATCTCAGAATTTCAGAGTGGACAAGGTCTTCAGAAGTCATCATAGGCACAAACTATACCTAAAATATTTCTATCTTTTTCATAATATACTTGATTTGATCAGGTAGTCCTTGCTTGGAGATTTTCAGTGAAAATACCCTACATTTTTTTTCATTGACTTTGTTTATAATTTTGGTTCTATGCTATTATGTGAAAAATCTTCAAGAAGATGATACAGATCACATTGAGGGATCAAATATATTTAATATGAAATATAATAATTTATTACATTAATAAGTACATATATTCTGATAGATTTTATTTGTGAATTTGCATGTTTATAATATTTACATGTGCTTCTATATATGTGCATATATGTATAATCTTTATTATATTCATTTTCTATGTGCTTGTAATTTTCCCATAGTAGTCCTAAAAGAAAATTATATGTAATTGCCAATCAGTTCATATCACCTTTCATAGTAATCGAAATTCTTGTATCATTTGACATTTTTATTGACTCAGTGGGAACAGAATCTTTCATTAATTGTGGCACCCATGATGGGTAGGCCACTGCTTGTGCGGGTAGATGGTGGAATGGATAGAATGCCAGACCTGAAATTAGGAAGATTTATCTTTATAAGTTCAAAACTGGCCTCACACAAGGAAAGTTTATGTATAGGCAGTGGCACCTGAGCTATGCCATGAGGAAAATATGCATACCAAGGGACTACACTGAAGAGAGAAAATGAATTCCTAGCATTGGAAGGGGTCAGTCTTTGTAGATTTATGGAAATGATAGATGAAATGTAAAGTCTAGAAACTGCTAGTAGTCTAGTATTGCTGGAATGTAGAAGGTATGAAAGGGCTATCTAAATGTCAAAAAAAAAATATCCCTAGATCATTCCAACACAGATTTGTGAAATACATCAGTATAAATGGTTTAGTTTATAAATACAAATATGTGCTATGTGAATACCTGGGGCAATTGCCAATTGTCCTGATTATTGCCTTGACACTGTACTCACATGACTCTGGAGGAGAGAGTAAAGCTGATGAATTTGAACAGCTTTGCCTCACTGAAATGCAATTCATGCACAAGTCAAGACGCGACACTTGTGATGTCATTGATCCTTTTTGAGAATGAAGAATGAGCAATAACAAGTGAATACCTACATACAAAACAAGATTTATTTGTATGTTTCTTATAAGTTGAAGAAAATATATTTCTTTCTATTTGAAATAATTAGAATGCCCTGAAGAAATAAGGTATTAATAATAGTAACCAATTGAATCCCAAGTTAATTTAGTAGAGATAGTCATACTGGAAGTCATTGTGGATTAGTGAAAGAACTGTCTAGCCAAGAATACACTCTTTCTGGCCCTATCCTGTCTCCATAAAATATACAGGTTATTTTGTCGTGGATAAATCTCTTAACCTCTCAGCATTCCATCTACTGTTTAGGATTATGAGGTGCAGAAATGTTGCTAATCTGCATGGATGGAAGTTTTCTCAATAGCAGCACTCTGCAATAATAAAGTTAGAGGTCCAAAAATAGCAATGACTTATTTTATAATATTTAAAAATTTTTAAAAACAAGCAAAACTACTAAATATATTAATATATGTAATTATAGATAGATTATATTTATCTACAGATGCATGTTATCTATAAATATACACAAATTACATTTATCGCTATAATTTCATTCGCAATATAGAAAAAAAACTATATAATTCAAGTTTAGGGTATTTTCTTGTCATTTTTACAAAATACCATAATCCTAGAATTATCTGAGATTTCACATACAATCAAGTCCCACCATGATCTTGCCTTATCTTTTGACTTTTCAGAATGCCTTGGTGATCCAGTCTCTGCTTAAAGATATCTACTGAGGGATAATTTACCCCCTTTAAGATTTCTTATTATGGTTTAAAGAATTTAATATTCATAGCAAGCTTTGCTCACATCATGTTTTAACTCTTTCCACCTATTATTTCTAGTTTTGCCATTTGGTACCAAGCAAAGAAATTATGAATATTATTTTTTATATTACAAACGTTTAAATATGTTAAGAAGGCTTTCATGGTTCTCCCTAAGTCTTCTCCAAGCTCCTTCCACAGTTCCTTCAACCTATTCCTCGTTTGGCATTATTTCAATACTCTTTAGCCTTCTAGTTGCACATCTTTAGATGAATTCCAATTAATTGTTCTTTCCCTAAAAATTGCATACAGAACTTAACATAAGATGCAGAGGCAGAAAAATAATGGCAGCAAGTGGTGGAGACTGCTATGACTCCCAAACCGTCTCTGTGTTTCCCTGTGCTTTCTCTCCTTAGACCCAGGTTAGCTGGTTCAGATGGTAACTTTCAAGTGGGGGAAACATCAGGCAGTCACCTGCACCAGAATTTCATCCCTTCTGCTCACCTCATTGCCACCTGCACCTGTCTGGCCTCGTCCCATTGTGGTTGCTGGTCAAGGAAGGTCCCAGAGAGAAAAAAAAGGAAATCTGAAACTATAGGAAAAAATGGCTACATTTACATATTGGCCTGCAGTCAGCAAAATTTTATTTCACAACACAGAAAAAGGAGAGTTACAGAGCAAAATAGTAAGGGGTAGACATGATGATAAATCATCCAAAGTGGCCCAAGATAATGATTGTTTGTATAGCTGTTCAGATGATAAGCATATTGTGGAACTGAATACACAGACTTGTAGAGTAAAATGCAAATGGATAGGTGACATCAGCAGTGCCAGGGCTTTGTGCATCAGCCCTGATGGGAAAATGTGGTTTCAGCTGGTCTAACTATCAATCTATGGGATTTGATGAGAGACATCTGTAGAGTGATCAAGTCAAACTCATTACAGGCAGATAGCCTATTTCCTGAAAATTCTAAAGAGTGCAGCATAAATAACTTCTATGACTTGAGCTATCAGACTGTGGGGCTTGGAGAATAAAGAAGTGTCTAGACGTTTCACAGGTCATGCCACAGCTGTTTCATCACTGATGTTTACAATTATAAGTCCTCCTAAAGAAAGTCAGCCATTTGATGGAATTATTGGCCTTTATTTCTTGTTTGGAGCAGTGAATGACCAGTTACTTAACATGAGTTAAGTTTGATCAGAAGAGAAAGAGAAGAATGCAATGATGACATTTACAGTTACTGATGAAATGGTCTACATTAACCTGGCTGTTAAAAAACAAAGAGGAGCCTGTAAAGTTAGGTATTGTTTGCAGAGATGGACAAGTCTATTTATTTAAACAGATATTAAATGGAAAATGCAAAAAAGTCTTTGACTTTGGATCACCCTATTCAGTTTGCAATATCTGGAAAACACAAAGAATCAATACCAACCCCTATCCCAATTATAGCAGCATTTCTTTGTTCAGACAAACAATCTTTGCTACTTTTATATGGCAGTCATTTATACCCAGATATAAAATAGTGGTAGTCTTTGAACTCCAAAGAACCCCATCTATATCTGATAAGGGATGTCAATTGTTGGATTCCAAAAACAGGAATAGCTGTAACAAAGGTGAGAACACCAGGGATCAACTCAGAGACCAAAGTTTTATGCCCTGGATTCCTAGTCATCAAGCAGCCATGAAACCTACACTGGACACATGCATCAAACTGTTTTTCTTTTATTGAATGAACTTATTAAGATGTTAGAAGGACATTCAAATAGTGCAGTCCTGATGGTTCCATGGTTAAAATTTATTAACTATACATTCACCTTCACAGTCCACATTGGCTGACCTGGTATCTAAATTGGGCATGTTATGACAGTTGATGGAGAACAGAGGCAAAACATAAAGAAAGCTCTCTCTTTTGCATGGAAAAGATCCTTTTTATTGCATAAGTGGTAGCATCTGGAAAACAAAAAACCTCAAGGTGTGCTTCTGCCTGAGCAGATGGCCACATTGGTTTATAAGGAAGAATCTTCTGAAGAGGAGTCTGATGATGACTTAATGGCAGATAAAATTCTGATGAGAATTGGAGGAGGATCAAGAGAGAGAAAATGAAAAGGATAAAAAGAAAGATGAAGATGATGACGGTGAACAAGAAATAGATCAGAACACAGCAAATCATGAGGAGGAAGAAAATCCTCTTGAAAAAGAAATAAATGGAGATTCTGATTTGGACCCAGAAAAGGAACCTGAAAAAGAATGAAGATGAAAGGAAAAATGGGTCAATAAAACTATAAACTTTGGTTCACCTTATTGAAATCTGCCAAGTTATCCTGGAAAGAGTGGTCTCTGTGATTAAGCTGTGTGGCCAAATGCAAAAGCCCCCCCCACCTTTCCAAGTTCAAAGTGGTTGTCTCCTCATGCTATCCCCTTTGTCCTTCCCACCTCAAACTTAACTGTTGAAATAAAAATGTTCTGTCCGTTGTTTATCAACTTTACATAGTAAATATACATATTTTTTCCTACAAAATACTGACACATTTATCCTACATATCTTATAGTTTTATAATGCAAAAGTAAATATATAATTATATTATATTATACATTATCTATAATACTATATATAATAGTATATATTACACATATAACACATAAAATTTAATAGAATATAAAATCAGGACATTAGTTCTGGAATGATTGATTAAATACATAAAAAAAGAAAGGAACTTAACAGACTACTGAAAATATTGTCTGAGTGGGAAGATTATTACTTTCCAAGGCCTAAACACTATTGCCTTCTTAAAGTACCCTAATATTGCCTTCCTTTTTTTCTTTTACACAAAGATTAAGAGTTTATATTTTTATGACTATTAAATTTAATAATCTTCTAGTTTTTGTTTTGTTTTGATTTTTTTGTTAGCATAACTTTTCAGTTTTTTGTTGTTTACACATTTGGTGAGAATGTTTTCTCTTCCTTTATCCAAGACACTGGTAAAAATATTAAATTCCTCAGGGACAAATAGAGAACTTTGAGATATTCTATTCAGTATTTGTGTATATTAAACCATTTATTATTACTTTTTGAATTCACCTCTTCAGTTAGTTCTCCATCCACCTAATCACAATAACTTATAGTTCATAGGTTATTTATCTTTTTCTTTCTTTATGGATCCTTTGGAGAGTTAGTGAAGTATATAGATTCTTTCTCAGAATATTTATGTATATACAAAGAAAACACACAGGATTACAAGTAAAACCTATTATATTGTATACATCGATCAAATTTTTAAAATTCATATAGGTCCCTAGTTAAGAAATATAGAATCAAGATTCAACAAGCAAGTATTATGTGCTTTCTCTGTGTGTAATAATATGCTAAAGACTGGGGGGAGGGGGAGAGTATCAATCCAAATCCTTATGCTCAAAATGCTTACATTGAAAAGGAGGAGATAGAATATAAATAACTAGGTGCATATAGGATACCTACTGATAAGATAGAAGGTAACCTTAGGTGAGAAGTTTCTAGAAACTGGCAGCATCTGGGGAACTTGTGTTGAATTATGAGAAACATATAAATAGGTTTTTTTTGGTTGTTTTTTTTTTTTTTCCCAATGCAATGCCCTGAAAGGGTCTTTCAAAAGCCTCCCTACATCTGGCAGAAATTAGGTATAGATCATCATCTCACATTATATAGCAAGATAAGGACAAAATCCAAATGGATATCTGGCTTATACAGAAAAAGCAATATCAGAAACAAATAAGAATTATCCCATTATTAATATGTTGTACAATTATTTCCAGTAATTGAAGTAAAATACATTCTCCTATTTTTGGAGATTCCATTCTTCTTCCCTTTTGAAAAAACCGGACTACACTTTGTCCTTTTTAATCCTTCTGCTACCTCTCCTACTTTTCATGATCTTTCAGAAATGATAGACAGTTATTTGGTAATCATATCCTCTATGAACTTCAGTGCCTTGAATGATTCAGGAAACAGTTTGTCTGAGTCTTGTGACTTGAATTTACTAAGGGCAATTACATATGCTCTGTTTCAATTTTATATTAGTCATTTTTGTTCTGTCCTCTACAGCACAAAGATTACTCTTTTTGTCAGAGAAAATAGAAGTGAAATTATAAATAACAGAATTAGATTTGAAAAGTGCACATTTTTTTCTGTTGTCCCTTGTCATCCTTCCATACACCCTATACATTAGTCTTCTCCCTATTGTTGTGGTTGTGTTTGTGATAACTGGCATTTTTTTTGACAATTCCAATCCAGCCTCAGTTAGTTCAAAGCTTTAGCAATCTTGGCTCTACTCTATGGGACCAACTCATACTGTCTTTTTTATCCTATCTCACCTGCCATTGTGTCCATCTTCCATGTATTGATTCCCATTACATCTGTCTTTTTTTTTTTTTTGACAACTCATCCTTTTGTCTTCAGTAGAATCAGTTCTTTTTCTGACTTCCTGGTTTTATCCTTTAGAATTTCATATTCCTCCTGAGCTGACTTCCCCTAGAAAATTGAATTCACAGGATTCTACTTTGTCCCGTATCTGAAGGATCTGAAAATTGTTCTTTCAAAATGTAGAAAGCATAGCAAACTATTTCCTACTTTCCTCAGTCAAATCTCCCAATATGGAATACTCACTTCCCCCACAGTTCCAATCACTTTTCTTCTTAAGTTTACTTGGAAAGCTATTTCCAGTCAAGAAACCCCATTTTAATATATGAAATGTTTAGTCAATTCTTCTATGTTTCAAAATACAGCTTTTGTTAGTGCCTCATTCCATTTCCTTTATAAGATGATAAGTTACATTTCTTGTTTATTCATTTAGTCATGTTTGACTCTTCATCACACTGGGATTTTCTTGGGAAAACATATGTTTGTATGTACACATAAATATAAACATACATATATACATATACACAAATATGAAGGTACATATACATGTATCCATATATATAAACATATATATATACAAATTTTTATTCTTATTTTCCTAATTTTAACTTTGTATTTTTTGTGATGTTTCTTTAATATTTATCTATAGTTCCTATATTTATTTTCACAGCATTGGGGCAGCTAGGTGGTGCAGTGGATAGAGCACCAGTGCAGGAGTCAGTAGAATCTGAGTTCAAATCTCACCTCAGACACTTGACACTCATTAGCTGTGTGACCTTGAGCAAGTCACTTAACCCCAATTGCCTCATCCTGGGTCATCTCCAGTCATCTTGATGAATATCTTGTCACTGGATTCAGATGGCTCTGCAGGAGAAGTGAGGCTGGTGACCTGCACAGTCTTCTCTCAAACCAAACAAAGTCAAGTGCAAGTCATATTATTATTTCTCTGATGGCATGGTCTTCTTCAGCAACGAAGGATGAACACACACACACATTTTCACTGCATTATAGTATTATATTTTATAACATAATTTATTTAACCATTTCTCTATTGGGGATTGTATATTTAGTGTTTAGGTTGTAACTACAAATAATGCTGTTGAAATATCTTTGAAGAGACCGCATTTTGTTTACTTTTTGTACACTCAGCTTTTATCATATATTCAAAGAGTATAATTATTTTTTAATGTTATTGTATGTTAACTATCAGATCACTTTTCAAAAAGATTCTACTAGACAGAGTTCTGGACTTGGAATCAGGATCAATTTCTATTCAAATTCTGCCTCAAAAACTTAACCAGATATCTGATTCTTAACAGCTGTCTGACAAGTCACTTAAACTCTTAGTCTTATTTTCCTCATCCATAAAGAGCTAACTCACAGGGCTGTTGTTAGCCCAAATGAGACAATATATAGAAAACACTTTGCTAACCCTAACACATTATATGAACAACAGTGATTACTAACACCACCACCACCACCACCACCACCCCTATCAACACCACCACCACCACCATCACTACCACCATCATCGTCATTCATCTTACTTATCTATAATTCCCCCAATGACATATAAAGTCCCAATATTCTTTCTTTCTCATGCTTCCCATACTACTAATAAAAATGATGAAAAGTCGAAGGGGAGGTAAAAACTGTATAAAGTAAAAGAGGTCACCATCGCAAATGGAGTCACACTGACCTTTCCTGATATCTTATATCCCCCATTGTGCAGCCTTAATCTACAGCCCATGTCAGAATACCCCAATTCTGCTATATTCCTTTGCAGAGAGAAGAGGATGAGTCTTAAACTACCACAACCTTCTTTCCACCCCATGTAAAGCTATTTATCAACTAGGCTGAAAACCTCTTATTTACAATGTAGACTTCCAATTTCTACCCTTACTTTTGTGTTTCCACTTCTTAAATATGGTGGTGGACTCAATCTCCTCTACCCAAGATTCAGTTTTTGATGAAGAAAAGTCTCATTCTTCTTGTCTTTCCACCTAGTAGGAACCACAGCAAGTCTTAGAAAGATAACAAGATTGAAGAATAAGCCAGGATTTAACAAAATTTTGTATTTGGAGTACAGTGTGACAGTCCTAAAAGACGAAATAATTTTAAATATTCAGTTCATTATAATCTCAGAAAGCACCCGCCAAAAAGAAAAATCTACATCTCGTATGTAAACTCCTAATTAGAGAAAGTTTAACAAAATGGACTAAATCAGACAATTCTTATGCTATGTGATTCTTCTAGTGTTTTTCAATAGGTTCTGCCCAATAGTGGAAAGAATATTAGAATTGGTGTCGAGGCCACGTTTCAAATTCCATCCCCGATATCATCTATGTGACTTTTAGCAAGTCATATAAGTTCTATAAGACTCAATTTTCTCTTTCTATAAAATGATAGTCATAATAATTTTGATATATAATTAACAGTTTTATTGAGGGTTAAATGAGATGATGATCATGATCATGAAAATGATGGTAGCAGTCATATAACATTGCAAAGTTTGTAAGACACTTTTCAAATATCATCTCATTTTATCCTCAAAACCACCCAGGGAGGCAGTTACTCTTAAAGTCCCCATTTTACAGATAAAGAAACTGAGGCAAACAGCAATTAAGTGATTTGGCTGAGGTCATGCAACTGGCAAATGTCTGAAGATGATTTGATCTCAGATCTTCCTGAGGTCATGTTGGAGCTCTATATACCGAATAACATAACTACCTTTGTTACATATGAAAAAAAGGCTTATATAAAAGGTGTATATAAAGAGAATATTAATTGATTGTATAAAGGTCAATTGTTATTATTATTGTCATCATTTCTCCAAGCACCTTAGCAAAATATAGTCCTTGATGGCAGGAACTGTCTCACTTTTTTATTTATACCCCTACCATCTAGGCAGAGTCCTTGACATATAGTAGGCACATAATAGATGCTCATTAATTCATCATCATCATCATCATCATCATCATCATCATCATCAGTCTGCATCATTCTTCTTGGTCTCTTTACATTTTATGGTACCAGTGGAGCTCTAACTATTCATCTAATAACTTCGCACATTAAAAAAAAAAATCCTTTCCCATTCATTTCCCACATTTTCTGCATCATTGGTCATTATTAGAAAAATTGTACAGTCAACTTAAAATGACTGTCCTTCTGTTTATTTACCTGTGTATTATTTTAGTCTTTGATTCTTCAGAAACCGTCAAAGTCTCATCTTTTCAACCCTTATTAATGATATGCCATTGATGTTAGGTGTTTTCAAAATGTCGTGTAGCTATAGGCAAAATAGAGTAGACACTAACCAAGAGATCAAGAAATTCTAATGAATAAAGTTCTCAGACTCTAGTGCATGTACTTTGCAACAACTATTTCTGCTGTTAATTCTACACTTAATTCCAGTTATATTATTAAATTATAGATTCACCATCAAAACTTTCCAAGCAAATGGGGAATTACTGTATAATGAATTAGATGATTGGAGTCATTATATAGTCTTAGAGATCATGTATAGTTGTTTCAACTAATTCACCGGCAATTTACTCATACTTGGAAAGAGAAAAAAACTATCTTAACTTTGCTTGTACTTCATATTTTTGGTGAACAGTTACTGAGATTGGTGTTTAAACAGCTGCATTAAAAATGTAGTTCAAATATAACCATTAAGTGTTTATAATTGAACATGGCTTTATGTTTACAGCTGCAAATGGTATCATCACATAATGTCAAATTTTATAAAAAACTTGTAGGCTTAGAATGAATCTAGAATACAGATCTAGAAAACTGCAAAGAAGGAAATGTTTTTTCAGTCACAAACCAACTGCTTAGAGGTTCTCAGGTACATTCTCTATTTGTTTGTTTCTCTGTGTCGCCATACAAAATACAAAGCAACAACACCAAAAAGAGTATCATAGATGTGAATAGCAAACGAATTTCTTTTTAAGATATTTTTAACTCCTTACTTACATCACTTCTAGTGTTTATTGCTAAAATATAAAATTTTGTCAATATATTTCTCTTCATTTTGTCACCCCACAATTTATCAGGATATATGTTAAAGTCATTTCTGAAAATCTATTGAGTCTCCCTTGCCCTTATAAAGTAAAAGTAAAACACAGTTTCATAAAATATATTTTTTTTTGGAAAAAACTCTGTTATTAGTAAAAATGATGAAAATATGATGAGAGAAAATGAAAAAAAATTATATAGAATTGATAACATTCACTTAAAGTGCTGGATAAATCAAAAATATCTACATTGTAAACAACACATGCTTGAATTTTCATGTGCAGTTAACCACAAGAAGAAAAATTTTAGCCCAGTTGCATACTTAGCATTAGACAGAGTAAGTCTGTGAAGTACTTTTTTTTTTTAAATTTGCTATAAATAAAACATTATTTCCTTAACTTATTTTTAAGGAATTATTTAATGAATTGGGAATTAGATTTAAGAGATAAAATCTACCACCTTCAAAAGTCAATTCTATTTCTACTAGTAGAAGGGGACAGGGAAAGTACAGGCTAATTAAATCCATGGAACAATATGAAAACTGTCAGATTAGCCAATTAATTCCATTTCCCCTGTGACCAAATATTTTATCAAAGTTGATGACAAGCATCAAAACTGATTTGAGTTTTACTTCTTCTCTTTGCTCTACTCTGTAATGAGCTGTGAAATGCCCAAAAGTTTATACCATGATGGAAAGCCCCTAAGTAATTGGAGTTTCCTACATAGCTATCTTAAGTTGTATTTATAGCATGAAGAAAGATTGTTTTAAGAAAGTCTTTCTAATTCAGTAAGATTTTCCTAGATTTCATACTTTAGATGACTATTAAATTTGTGAATATCATGAATTACTTTAATTTGTTTCTGTCATTTCTGTTGAAATATAAAAATTATTCTTTTTCTTTTCAATGTTGCTATAATTTTTGTAGGAACCAAAAATCTACTTCTGATAAATATTATTTTGTCTCTAGCTTTCTCAATCACTATGAAATAAAATTAACAGCAATAAAAATTTCTTTGCTTCTCCTAGACATTTTAAAACCATTTGGGAAATTATTACAGAAGAGGTTTGATACCATAGATAATAAAATTACATTAAGGTTTTGGTAATTATGATGAATGAAAATTCTCTAAATTATTCCAAGTTTCCTGTTTATGAAAAGTGAGACTTATAAGTGTTCTCAAATACCACATAAACACTCTCTTATTGAATGATGCTCGCTTCTTTTAAAAAAAATAAAATACTTCAACAATAATGTTTACCTAATTACTTGTAATTTCAACATACTTGTATTGTATAGAAAAAACCAATAGCATCTTAAATTCTCAGAAAACCATCCATTTCCATATTAAAAATGATAGCCCAATCATGACAAATTACTGACTTATACAATCATTTTCATAAAGAGAAACATAGATGAGATTTCCTATATATCTCTTTTTTTATTGATAGAATTAATTGCATGCCATTAGAATAAATTCAGTGTATGTTAGACAAACACCATGTGCTCAATGCAAGTCATGCTATACATAGAATGAAAACTGATCCACATCCATAAGAATTTAAGCAAAGAAAGATACCCCTAAAACTTTTTTCCTCACACTGGAGTAAGAGTACATGACTTGTAATAACAAAAGCTAACATTTATGTAGTATTTTTATTTCTTGGAGCCATATCCTTTTAGAAAACATTATTGAATCAGTATAGAAGGAATTGTTCTGGTACTCTACAAATGAAAATAAATTACCATTTGTATCTTTAAAAGGTTAAAATTCAGGTGAAGGAGAAAAACATATTTACACCACAGTTAATTAATAAGACAAGTGTCAAATTAATCTTGTAAGGAGGGAGAATAGAGATAAAGACAGATACACATGAAGTATACTTGCGAGAGTCACTTCATGGAAAGGTTGGGACTTGGATGAAGCCATTAGGAATGGATAGGATCTGGGATATATAAAGAGAGGGGAAAAGAACCATTTAATTCTCTAGCAATGGTATTGCTGAGTCAAAGGGTATGGGTATTTTTATAGCTTTTTGGGCATAGACCCAAATTGCTCTCCAGCAGCAACTGTTACTGTCTTATTTTTCCCATATCAATTCTGATATTTGTAATTTTCCTTTTCTGTCACTTCAGGCAATCTGAGAGGTGTAATGTAGTACCTCAGAGTTATTTTAATTTACATTTCTTCTATAAAGTTATTTAAACAATTTTTATGTGACTAAAGATAGGTTTGATTTCATTATATGAAAACTGCCTATTCATATCATTTGAAATTTTTATCAAATGAAAATTACTTGTATCTTATAAATTTTACACAGTTCTTTATATATTTGAGAAATGAGGACTTAATCAGAGAAACGTTGCAGAATTTTGCCCCTAGCTTTCTGCTTTCCCTCTAGTCTTGGTTGCATTATTTTGTTTGTGCATTCAAAAAACTAGTATAATCAAAATTATCCATTTTACATCTTATAAAGCTATCTATCTCTTGTTTGGTAATAAATACTTCCCTTGTCCACAGATCTGTCAGATAAACTATTCTACACTCCCTAATTTGTTTATGGTTTCACTTTTCATGTCTAAATTTTCTGCCCATTTTGACCTTGTCTTGGTATGTTTTATGAGGTATTGATCTACACATTGTTTCTGCCTAACTTCTTTTCAGTTTTCCCAGCAGTTTTTATCAAATGATAAGTTACTGGGTATTTCCCTCCATCCTACTTTACCCTTGTTACTTTTTTCTTTCTTTTCTTTCACCCTCTCCCTCCTTAAAAATGATTTACTTCTGAGCATCACCTCCCTCGATTCACACTTCACCCTGTCCCACTTTCTCTTATCCTCATCCCCTCTTACTTCTCAGTAGGGTAAGATAGATTTCTATACCCAACTCACTGTATAAATTATTCCCACTTTCAGATAATTTTGTTGAGTAAGATTCAAATCTTGCCCTCCAGCTCCAGTCCTGTCTTCCCCTCTATTGTGTAAAGGCTCTTTTATGCATGATTTATGTGAGGTAATTTATCACATTCTACCTCTCCCTTTCCCCTTTTCTCAGTCTATCCCTCGTTCTCACCATTTATTCTTTATATATCATTCTATCACAGTCAACTGATACCCATGAATTCTCCCTCTGTACATATACTCCTTCTTACTGCTTTAATAATAATAAATTTCCTAGGAACTGCAAATATTGTCTTCCCATATAGAAATATAAGCAGTTTAACATTATTCAATTCCTTATGATACCTTTAGTCTTTAGATACCTTTAGATTCTCTTTAGTCTTATATTTGAAGGTAAAATTTTCTATTCAGTTTTGGTCTTTTCCTTTAGAATAATTTAAAATCCTCCATTTTGCTAAATATCATTTTTTTTCTCTGGAGCATTATATTCAATTTTGCTAGATAGGTGTCATTCTAGCTCTTTTGCCCTCCAGAATATCATATTTCAAGTCTTTCAATTCTTTAATGCAGAAGTTGTTAAATCTTGTGTTATTCTGACTGTGGTTCCATGATAATTGAATGTTTTTTTTCTAGCTGTTTGTAATATTTTCTCCTGGGCCTGGGAGCTTTGGAATTTGGGTATAAAGATTCTTGCAGCTTTTTATTTTAGGATCTCTTTTAGGAGGTGATACAGTGAATTATTTCCTTTTCTATTTGATCCTCTGGTTTGAGGATATCAGGACAGTTTACTTTTATGAGTTTTAAAAAAAGATGATGACTAGGTTCTTTTTTATCATGGCTTTCAGGTAGTGTAATAATTCTTACATTATCTTTCCTCAATCTATTTTCCATGTCAGTTATTTTTCCAATTAGATATTTCACATTTTCTTCTTTTTTGTATTCTTCTGATTTATTAAGTTGTTTCTTGATGTCTTGTGAAGTCATTAACTTTTAGCTGCCCAATTTTACTTTGTAAGGAATTTTTTTCATTAATTTTTTTTTACCACTTTTTCTACTTGGTCAATTCTACTATTTAAGGAATTCTCTTTTTGGGGATTTTTTTGTGCTTCTTTTACTATTTGTCATATTCTGTTTTTAAGGTGTAGTTTTCTTCAGTATTGTTCTACGTTCTTTATCAAGTTATTGACACTTTCATGATTTTCTTTCATCAATCTCATTTCTTTCCCCAACTTTTCCTTTCTCTCTCTTTTTTTAATTTGTAAAACATTTTTTGAACTTTTCAGAAATTATTTTTGTGGCTGAGTTCATTTCACTATTTTTTGTGTTTGAGGTTTTGCATGTAGCACTTTATATCTCATTATGTTCATGTTTTTACATTCCCTGGTACCACAGTCACTTTATATGGTCAGGTTATTTATTTTTTTTTTTGCTGATTTTCCCATTGTATTTCTTGACTTGTAACTTTTTGTTAAAGTTTGACAGTGATCCTTGGGTGGAGGGAGCACTGTCCCAAACTTCACACCTTTCTTGCTACTGCTTTTAGACCTGGTTCTTGGAGTCAGTAAATTCTCAGTTTTCTGAAGGCAGTATTATTTAAGGAGAAGTGTCTTTATTGCTTTCTTTGCTTGTGCTGTGGTTATGGGTAACCATAAGCATTCTTTTTTGCCCTGGAGTTGTGATTTGCAATCACATGTAGTTAATGCAAAAAAGCTTCTTCCTAGTGCTAACATGGGGTTCCCTGTAACCTTTTATTTTTACTACTTGTCCAACCCCTTTACAATCTGTGGGCTGAAACCTTCAGAAACTGTCTAAATTAGTAGTCCCCATGGCTTGTTGTTGGCTTTTTAAGCATGGCCTACAATGGATTGTGTTTCCCTCTCACAAGCAGTGAGATAGACTTTTCCTAACAAATATCTTAGTTGATTTGCACTAGAAAATTGTTTCATCCCATTCTTTTGTTAGTTATACTGCTTTAAAATTCATTTTGAGGTGTTATATTAATTTTGTTTATAGGAAAATTTGGGAAAATTCAAGGGAATTCTTGCCATTTCTCCACCATCTTGGCTCCACCTCCACCATGACCACTTTCATGACTTTTTATATGTGTTGTAATTATTACTACTCACCATCATTTCTTTGTCTGAATTTTTAATACTTAGAGTTTTATCAGTATAAAACTGGCAATATTTTTGTTCATTTCTGAAATAAACTATTTTGAAGATAATTTACCTGATTCAGATATTTACCTGAACAATTGTCTCTAATCTCATGCTTCAAAATTGACTATAATGTTCAGGTTATGGTTTTTCATAGTTTTATAAATTTATACAATGAAATAATTGAGGTATGCCTCTAAATTCAGTGATCTTTACTAAGATTCATTTGAGAAATATACCAAAGGATAAGAATCACCGAGACTACAGTTATTTCCAAGGGCACATTTCTGAGGATGGAAGTATGTATTAAACCATAGGTCTCTTAAGTGTTGACTAGGACTTTTTATACCTTCTACCTTATACTTATATAAGTATACCTTATACTATTTATACCTTCATTCCATAAATTGAAACTTCAAAATAAAAATGAATTTCAAAATGAAATATAGTTCACAATCTGGAAAGGCCATTTAATGAACAAAAGTTGGTTGATCACTAATAAGAAACTCAATGATAATTTGTTGATTATAGATCTCTACTTACACCAATTAACAAAAAGCATCAGAAGATATTCAACTTTTGATATCCAGGTAGTTGTTTCAATAAAGCCCTGATGGTTTTATGTTAGGCTGGATATAAGGAAAATATTCCTATGAATTAGCATCATCTACAAGTGAAAATGTTTGCCTCTCGAGATATCTCAAAGAAGACCTTCAAGCAAAGTCAAGTTATATGTAAAATTATTGTTTAAGTATGTTTAAGCATAGACTAGTTTGTGTCTTAAATCTCTTCAGGACTATGAAATTCAGGAATTCTTAATTTGTGTTTTTTGTACAAACTCAGAGGTCACAGGCTAGGCCAATGCCTATTTTCTCCTGAACATGCTTTCTTTTCTACTGTCACACTCAATGTTGTTTCACTAGCATATTAATATAAATAATTTTACCTCTTTATGTGTATATATGTTTATGTAAATATAACTATATCTATTTTGTATGTAATACATATGTAATGCTACATGCCTATGTATGTAGAAAAAGAAAGAGAAAAATATATAGAAAGAAACAGAGAGAGAGACAAGGAGACACAAAAGGATGGACTGACAGAGACAGAGGCAGACAGGGGCAGAGAGCAAGAATTCTCAGGGCTAAACAAAAGGCGTAGAGTAAACTAGAACTTCCAGCTGCCAAGAAGAGTCATGTTGTTTTATAAATGACTCTGAATGCTTTTACAACAGTGTCAAAATGCTTATAACATAAATACGTAAGATTTCCATATGAAAGTAAGTTCATAAAAGATTATAAACGATGACAATTCAAATCACAGATTGCTCTATAAGGTAAATGAGCCTGCAGCCAGATGTTTCTAACAATGTTTATCACACACACATACACACACACACACATCACCCTTCCATCTCTTTTTCTTTATCTTCAGTCATTGTGGTTGTCATGCTGTCTCATCCCATTAGTCTGTGAGCTCTTTAACAGGAGGACTATCTGTTTCCTTTTTTGTAGTCCTGGTGCTTATTACAGTGCCTATTACATTAGAGATACTTAATAAGTGTTTATTGACTGAGCCATTGATTGACATAGATATTTGCCTGTTCATGTGTTCACACAGATGCATAGACTCTCTCTCTCTCTTTCCCTCTCTCTCTCTCTCTCTCTCTCTCTCTCTCTCTCTTTCACATAGAAACACTCACACACACACACACATACCATAAAATGATATAAGGAGGTCTTTTGTTGGAGGCTATGCAGGAAGACATCATGGGACACATCTAAAACATATTGAATGGCAAAACTCACAGAAGGAAAAAATACCATCTGTTGGTTAATATAGTTCCACCTTAGCACTTCATACTTCAGCATCTGAAAATATCTACCAGTCAGAAACCAGCTATTTACATTAATGATCATGGGAAATAGGACCAGCTTCCATTTGATTATAAGATTATAATATTGCTATGATTCCCAACTCTCCTTTATTCCCTAATGCACTACAACTTCTGCCTCATCTAAAATCAAAGTTATAAATGTGAAAAAATCAGATTTCATTCTCCAGGAAATCAATTCCTGTAGGAATTGAGATTTACATCCTCAGTTCCTCCCCTTTTCACCACCAAAATATAGAACATATTGTTGATTAGCATCCAAAGGTCCTTATGGCTATGTTGTTAATTTTCGTTCTTTGGAAATTAGACAGGAAGCTTCTGTTAACAGGAAGAACAGTGTTTTCTTTTGTTTTGTTTGCATATGTGAATGGAAACTTAAACCTTTAATACTCAATATAGATTAGATGGGCTTAAATAAGCACCCCCCCCCAAACAACAACAAGAGCAGCTTGACAATAACCAGGAAGAATCTTACACTCAAATCATCAGTTTTATAAAAAAAATGGGTATATTGTTTGCAAGTAGAGAATGGTGGGGGAATTGTGAAATGATACACCTTCAGCTTCCTCATTACCTTTTTCTTGTTTTCTCCCCTTTTTATGACACTCCCACATGTGAGAGAGGGATTCAATGTTCTCATGTTACTATTACTTTGCTATTTAAAACCTTCAGTGAAGATCCTCACTGACCTAATAGAGAATCCTTTGTTACTGCCCATCAAAACTTCATATTTGTCCAAAGGGTATAGGGCTAAGAGGTTTAAGGACCTGGATTCTAGTCCCAGCTTTATCATGAACAGGTATGTCACTCCAGATAAGTCATTGAGTATATCTCGACTCATTGTCTCACATATAAAATGAAGGAAATATACTTTGATGACCTTTAAAATCTCTTCTGGCTCTAACACAGCAATATTGCAATTCAGTAACTATATGATCCTCTATGACAGTGGATAGCAATGTTATTTTTAAGGAGATAAAATCATATTGGCAAGGTAACGTGTTTCCTTGCCAAATATTGAATATATATCAGACCATTTTAAATAGACCATAAGAAATGCTGTTAATTCAAGCAATTCTAGACACTCTGGGAGGCAAGTGGTTGATATATTTAATGTCCTTTCAAATCATACCACACGTTTTCTCATCAGCCAACAATTGTAGACCTAATGCCTTTTACCTAATTTAGAAATCCCAAAAATGTAAGTCAAATGATCTTTAATGCAATAATAAAAACCTGGAATTATAATGATTCTATACCTGAATGGAAGAGACCTCAAAGCTACTTAGGATGAATGATTGCTTCCAGTCTATAAATAAATTCAGGACCTTCTCCTAAGACTAGTCTTCTGTGCAGAAGAGAGCTATGTTGTCTGTGTCAAAAGAGAAAGTGATTAGTTAACCAGGCAGAAGAGAAGAGTATGAGCCAGTTTTTATTTTTACTTCTTTTGTGTGTGTGGGGGGGAGGTTTAGGGGTCATGATTAAACTGTAGAAACCCAATCATATCATATGGTTTCATGGTAAGAATGCAGATCAATGATAGGTTTGGGAGGTGTTGTCGAACAGATCTTCATTTCAAAAGTTTGAGGATTTAAGGCAGAATATGGATCATAGAATGAAGGGGAAACCTCAGATTTCATCTATTCAACCCTTTCATTTTGCAAATAATGAAGTAGATTCCTAGAGATTTTAAGTAACTTGACAAATTTCATGCTAGTAGTAATCAGAGGCAGTCCTCTGGCCAATATTTTTTTTTCTATTATACTATTTTGTAGACAGATTTCTCCAACTTGAAAGTGGATGAAAAGATTGAATGTATTTAAGTTCTAGTACTTCTCCTTATTAGGTGATTATAGCATTTTAAGTCTGTACTGACAAAGCTCTGATGTGAGGCAGCTGAATGGCATAATTCTGAGTCCCTGTTGGTCTTTGCTTGGGAAGAGAAAATACTTAGCATGGAGAGTCAGAGCAGAAATTGACCTAAAGTCAAAACATCAGAATGCATATTTGAAAGATTTCATGTCATGTCATATCAACTAAAGATTATAAGAATGAGCCAAGCTATTGCGGGCAGGAATCCTGGAAGATAGGAGAGTGGGCATGAATAACCATACATCATTATCAGAGCAGGCTCTTGCCAAAGCTAGTTAGGAACAGTACTTGTTGTAACAAGGTAAAATTGCAATAGTTTGTAGATCAAAAATTCTCAATCTCTTTTCCTAAACATGCAAAAGATAATTATTGCTTAAAAAGACAAAAGAAAAATACCAAACTCTGCTTTAGGGTTCTGGAATCATAATTACTCTTTTTTTGGTCACCTGCATGCCTAAAAAGACAATAAGTTTTAGCACATTCATTCATTCATTGAAAAAAATATTAACTATTTAATAAGTGCAATGTCCTATCCTGTATGCTGTGGATGAATGACACACATTTAAACAAGACATAGACCTTACCATCAAAGAACTTAAACACTAAATGTTATTAGGGAATGTCTTCAATATTAAATGAAAATATAAATTGCTATACAATAATAGCAGTACAAACTTCTAGAAGATAAATGGGAAAAAGACAAAAGAAGCCTTTAAATATTAGATGGTTCTTGAGCTAGCTCTAAAAAGAGACACACTATGTTAATTACTACAGAAGGATCCAAGATGATAAGGAGACATTTTGTGGGAAGTCATGACTAAGACATAAAGAGTTGCTAATGGGGAAAGTGTGGTAATATTTGGGTGATGGTCATTTTGGTTTGAGTATAGACTATGAAAATATTGTAAAATAGACCTGAAAGAAAAGTTTGAAGACAGATCATGAAGCATCTTGTAAACTAGGATAAGAAATGTGGATTTTAAGAAATAGGCAATGAGGTATTAGAATTATGGAATGACTGCTGAAATAAGATCAATGTGGAATAGAGGTTTAATTGGAAGCTTTAGAACTACTTTTTTCCTGCTAAATACTTCCATTGAAGTGTGCATAAACTCATCATAATTTCTATGTAGTGAAGAAGCACAATCATACAAAGAGTTGGTAAACATTCATGGAGGTGTGATAATTCTCATTCTATATTATATAAAGTGAAAATACCTACATCTATTGATGACTGTTTACTGTTATTTTGAATAATGAAATAAGATAGATTTTTAATGCATGTCACTTTCAGAAAAGTTCCCAATCAAAGGCAGGGTAATAGTAACTCTTCCTGGAGGTTAAATTGATAGAACATAAAATATGAAACCATAGCATCTTATCAGTGTTGGTCAGGATCAGGAGGTGAACTTTTCGAAAGTGTGATAACTGAAAATGATTTTGAAAGGGAGCTTCACCACAACTATTATATGTATTTAAAATAAGTTATGGAATCCTGGTACTTGGCAAAATATCATTTTTAGGATGATTACTAGAGTTTTTAATTAGATAATTAAAAAGAAGATGCTATTATCTTGAAAAGTAGTTCTAAAAAATGAAACTCCACCTGTTCTGTAAGTGCCAGAGTTGAAGTTGCTGATATTTGAATTCCAGTGGCTAAAGTACCAATCTATGCCCCACCCACATATTCTGTTGTCTCTAGAAGACTTCAGAAAAATACTTTTATTCCCTTTATATGATTTTGTGAACAAATCCTTGAAGGACTACCTAAAACCCCTTATGATTGAGAGAGATAAGTGCTGATCTTTTTGGGCTTTGTTTTGCTTTCCTTATGACACAGATGAGGATGAGAAAGTGCTTGATTCAGGAACTAGAGAACAAGAAGTCTAGGAAAGTATATGATAAATGTGTTGATATCATCCTCCTTTGAATGACGTCTTATATACTAATCCAACTTGTACACCTTTTTGTAAATGACCTTGAATGAAAGACAGGGAAAGATGACAAGACGGAGCAGTTTTATCTTCTGAGGATGCAGGTTAGGTCATAAGCAGAAAACTAGGTAACTCAGTGGATTGAGTTTCATGCCTGGAGACAGGAAGACTCATCTTCATGAGTTCAAATCTGTTTGCCTCAGTTTCCTCATCTGCAAAATTAGTTATAGAAGAAAATGATCAACCGTTCCTGTATCTTTGCAAAGTAAATGCCAAATGGGGTCATTAAGAGTCAGACATAACTGAAATGACTAAACAACTTAGGTCATGAGAATTGTTTTGATGACATAAACTGAAACCTTAGTCTATTGTGAGGATATCCATGCCGTTTGTAAAGATCTAGAACCAAGGAGGTGAGTGTGGCAGTCAGATGCTCTGAAATTCCGAGAGAGATACAGTGAGCATGTCAAACACCTCGGAGCACACTCTTGATAAATGTGACAAATGGAAATGAGCTTTGGAATAATAGCTGCATGTCTAATGTCTTCACGGCTAGGTTGTACTGGACTAGACACTATTCAAAATACTCTCTCTGTTACACTTAAGCTCTCATCTGAGATTGTTTTTTTTTTTACATATTGTTTTTTAATCTTGAAGTTTATGGATATTTCCTTAGCTATTTGCCTTCCTTAAGGAAAATTTTAAAATTATTATTATTGTTCCTATTAGGAACCTTTGAAAATAAGACATTGTTATGTATCTTTGTCATTCAACTCTTGTTTTAATCATGTATAATCTTATTACTTTTCATGTTTGTAGGCTTAAGTACTGATATCATGCATTTTTCTTTACAGTGTGATTGCAATTTAATCTAAAAAAAAGAATTTTTTTTTAACTTTCTGGCAAGTTAGTATGAAGCTTTAGAACTGAATGTCAGATATTTCATATAATCTTGACACTGAGGACACGGACATTGAAGACACTATTATTAGTACTGTGAAAGAGGTGGTTGAGGAGGCTATGGAATTATGTCCCATATAGAATATGTCAAAATGGCATATGGAATTATATCCCATATAGAATATGTCAAAATGACATATGGAATTATATCCCATATAGAATATGTCAAAATGACATATCAAAATAGACTGAACTTAGAAGTAGATATTTGACAAAGTATTAAATATTTTTAAAATAATGAAACATTCAATCGCATGATCCATAGTAACATTAAAAATATTTAATAAGAATAAAATATCTTCAAATATTTTAGTGACAGCAAAATGTTTGTAACATTACTATTTACAAAATATCTCATCTTTTAAAATTTAATTTAATGCAAATTTTATAATATAAGTAAATAGTAGCACAGCCATGTGTATGTACATAATTTATAAATGATAAATCTGCCTCCGTTATGGTGTGCCTAACACATTTTTTACTGATTTTTATTGTAGTTTTTAGTCATTCAGTTATGCCTGAATCTTTGTGACTATAGCACTCCAGACCCTTCTGTCCTCCACTCTCTCTCAAAGTCTGTTCAAGTTTATGTTTGTTGTTTCCATGACACTATCTGTCTCATCCTCTTTTCCATTTCCATTTAATATTTTCCAAGATCAAAATGTTTTACAATGATTCCTGTCTTTTCATTATGTAGTCAAAGAATTTAAGCTTGAGTTCAGTATCTGACCTTTGAATGAATAGCCTGAATTAATTTCTTTAAGTATTGACTGATTTGATCTCCTCGCTATCCAAGGGACTCTCAAAAGTCTTCTCCAATATCACAATTTGAAAATGTTGATATTTTACTCAACCCTCTGTATAGCCCTACTCTTATCGCCATAAATTGGAAAAAACAAAGCTTTGATTATAGGGACTTTTGTTGTTGAGGTAATGTCTCTCCTTTTTAGAATGCTGTCCAAATTTTCCATAGCTTTCCTTCCAAGGAGCAAGCCTCTTTTAATTTCATGTCTCCACAACATGTGCAGTGACCTTTGAGCCCAAGAATATAAAATATGACGCTGTTTCCATTTCTTCTTCTCCCTCTATTTGCCAGGAAGTGATTGGACCAGTTGCCAAGATCTGAGTTTTTGTTATTGTTTTTATGTTAAGCTTCAAGCCAGCTTTTGCACTCTCCTCTTACACCTCACATTGAGAGTTTTATTATTTTCTACTAATAAGTGTACACAGGTACATAGTTTGGAGAAAATTGCTGTATGTTACAGATAAGAACTAGTTCTTTAGAGAGGTATCTAGGTGGTATGGTGGACAGAATGCTGGGCTTGTAATCAGGGAGACCTACATTCAAATCCAGTCTCCAACACTAGTTTTATGACCCTGAACAAGCTATTTAATCTCTGGCTATCTCAATTCCTTCATCTGAAAAATGGAAATAATAATAGTACCTACTTCACAGAGTTATTGTGAGCATCAATTAAGATAATATTTTTAAATGCTTAGCATAGTTCTTGTTATACCAATGTTCTCTCCCTTCCCTATAATGATAGCAAGTAAACATGAAAATATGCAAATATATTCAATTAGATGAATTTTTTTCCTCCACTGATAAATATATAGGTGACTGATCAACTAAATTTTTCAGATTTCTTTTGTAATATATTTAATGTATCAACACAGTATGAGTATTTGATCTCCATAAGCATTTAGCATATGTCTCTACTGATCCTTATTTGACCTAAATACACCTCTCCAACCCATGGACCATGAAAACTGCAAATTTGCTTGTGTCAGCAAAGAATAACCTACAGTGACTGACCTAGTTGTCCAAAGACTAGAGTCATTCCTAAGAATTAGAAATTTTGGAACTGCCCTCTCAGAGATCAGTGTCTTATAATTCAAAGTTAATCCCCTTTAGCTATGCTTTCTATGACTTATGAAAAGAAAGGTATCATTAACTTGTGGAGGCAGATAAGGTGTTGACTTTCATGCATCTTACAAGTATGAAACTTAAATAAAGACTCTAAGTTTATTTTTCCTTTCTTTTATATTACACGATGCTCAGTTTACAAGTTATGTCTGTATATAAAATATGCATATGTCACACATATCTGTATATAACAAAATAAAAACTATATTTTGGGGTATTTTTTTTCCTAATTACCTTCAAGGGGTGGGAAACCTATGGCCTTAAGACCCATATGCAGCCTTCTAAGTCTTTGAATAGGGCCTTTTGATTGAGTCCAAGTTTTACAGAATAAATCTTTTTATTAAGGGGATTTGTTGTGTGAAGTTTAGATTCAGTCAAATGGCTGCACTTGAGGACCTAGAGGGCCATATGTGGCCTCAGGGCCACAAGCTCCTCACCCCTGCCTCAGAGCTTCTTACCTCAAAAAAAAAGAAAGAAAAGAAAAGAATGTTATTTTTTCTTCTTGCTGTGAGTATAGTATTCAACACAAAGAAGATATCTACAGTGAGCCCAATTTAACCATCATGATGAGAGTATATTTCCAAGAAGATATAAAAACCAACTAGAATTAGCCTTTAACCTTTTGATTTTCCTTCTTGCTTCACACAAATTTAAGTTTCCAATAAACGACAAAATGTGACCTATTCCCAAAAGTAGCTTTAACTAAGACTAAATTGATTTACTTAACCACACTAAAGTGATGGATTCTGTTTTTGTTTCTCTCTCTCTTTTTCTCTCTCCTTAAAGCAGAACAAATGAAAGGCTTACATTGGCTTTGAGTGCAAAGGTTTAATATAGATTTCTTTTTAATGGTGAAAATCTTTTCTTTTTTTGCTGCCACTTGATTCTCTTAAAAAGCTGTGATGCCTCAACATTAACTTTTATGGGTCAACTGAGATTTTTTAAAATTTCATTGAAATCAAATAAATTAACCCACAAACTCTTAACAAACCTTGAAGTTTTTAATAAAACCTGCAATTCTATTTTGCAGATGTACTGGTGTGTAGGTATGTAAGGAGGTAAGATAGAGGGGGAGGTGGAGAAGAGTGCTTATATATCGACATAGACAATCAAAAGTCGATCCAACAAGCATTTATCAAGCTTGTTGGTGCACCAGGCACTGTGCCAGGATCTGAGTGTACAAAGACAGAAAAGGAACAGTCCTTGTCCTCAAGTACTTGTGAAGTTGGATAAAGCATTGTACACTTGATGTCTTCCATGTGTATAACATGCAGAACCTGAAGGGATAATATAAATACATACACACATGCAGATACACATATGAATACATACATACAAACATATTTATGTGTACATACATGTAAGTTTATATAACTAATGAAGGAAAGAGGAAACTAATGACTGGAGACCTTAAGAAAACTCTAAGAGGTGGTACTTGAACTTACCCTGTAAGATAGCTAGAGATTGCATAAATTGGAGGTGTGGAAAAAAGACTCTCCAGGACTGTTTTTAGGAAGGGGGTTGATTTCCAATTTGGGGAAAGAGTTAATATGTCAGTTTGGTTGGGGCCAATGGATTAATATGAAAATATTGTAGTATAATCTTCATAGAGCAATAGAACTTCTTAAAAAAGGAAATATTGTTCAAGCTCCTCCAGTGATTTCTCTCACATTAAAAATGAAGAAACTGTGATCGTGAGTTTCAATTACTTGCCAGAATCACTTTAATACATCATTTTTGCCTCACCATTTGGCAGCTTATGCTACATTATCTTTTGTTGTTCTCTAAGTGTTTCACATTTGTGGGCACTGCCCTTATATACCATTGCTTTTATATGCTCCGTCGCAAGAGCTGGCAGAGCAAGTAGGTACCTAAATGCCTAAACAATCTAAATGCACCCTGAGTGCCTCTGGAAAGGCCATTTCTGACTAAAAGTACCTCATTCACTGTCATGCACACACATGTGCATTTATTCTTTTTGGGAGGGAAAATAATAGATGCACTGCTAAATACAGAAGCAAGTGCTGTTGGTCAAGGTTGCCTAATGAACTTTCTTTTGTTTTATAATTTATATGTTTATAGTTTTCAATTTTGTTCCAAGATTTTGAGTTTTGAATTTTCTCCCCAACTTTCTCTTCCATCCTTCCCAAGGTGGTTTGCAATCTGATATAGGTTCTATTTATACATTCAGATTAAACAAATTTTCATATTAGTCATAACGTAAAGAAGTTAGAACTCACAGGAGGAACAGAAGAAAGAAAAAGCAAAGCAACAGAAGAAAACGTGAGTAAATAGTAAGCTTCCATCTGCATTCAGACTCCAAAGCTCTTTATTTGAATGTGAATAGCATTTCCCATCCTGAGTATATTGGAGTTGTTTTAGATTTTTGCATTGTTGAGAAGAGTTAAGTCTATCAAGGTCAGTCATCATTCAGTGTAGCTGTTACAGTGTACAATATTCTCCTGGCTCTGCTCATTTCACTCAACATCAGTTCATGTAAATCTTTCGAGATTTTGCCGATGTCCTTCTGCTGGTCATTTCTTATAGCACGATAGTATTCTGTTACATTCTTATACCACAACTTGTTCAGTCATTTTCTAATTGATAGACATTCCCTCAATTTCTAATTCTTTGCCAGCACAGAAAGAGCTGCTATATTAGATTATTTAGTTTTCAATTAATTTTAGTCTGTCTTTCCATGGAATTTATTATATGTAATTTTTATTGCATCATAATCTGAAAAAGATTCATATAACATTTCTGCCTTTCTGCATTGGTGAGGGTTTTATGCCCTAATACATGGCCAATTTTTGTGTAGGTGCCATATACTACTGAGAAAGAGGTATGTTCCTTTCGGTCCCCATTCAATTTTCTCCAGAGGTCAGACATATTTAACTTATCTAAAATTTTATTCAACTCCTTAACTTCTTTCTTATTTATTTCATGTTTAGATTTATGTAGTTCTGAGAGGGGGAGGTTGAGGTCCCCCACAAGTATAGTTTTGTTACCTATTTCTTCCTGTAACTCCCTTAACTCCTCCTCTAAGAATTTGGATGTTATAACCCTTGATGCATATATGTGTGGTAATGATATTATTTCATTGTTTATGGCACCTTTTAGTAGGATGAAGTTTCCTTTCTTATCTCTTTTAATTATATCTATTATTAATTAAATCTTTTATTTTTTTGCTTTTGCTTTTCTGAGATGAGGATTGCTTCATCTACTTTTTAAAAATTCAACTGAAGCATAATATGTCTTGCTCTAGCCTTTTACCTTTACTCTGTATGAATCCCTGTGCTTCAAATGAGTTACTTATAAACATCATATTGTAGGATTATTGTTTATAATCCACTCTGCTGTCTACTTCAGTTTTATGGGAGAGTTCATCCCATTCACATTCACAGTTAGGATTATTGTCTGTGACTTTCTCTCCATCCTATTTCCCCATTTTTATGTTTTCATCTCTCCTTTCTTCCTTTCCCTCTTCAATAGCATTTTGTTTTTGACCACATTCTCCCTCAGTCTATCCTCCTTTCTATCCAGCCCTCTCTTTTATTTCCCCTTATCCTCCTACTTACTATAGGGTAAGTTAGATTTCCATAACTGAGTATGTTCTTCTATCTTTCAGCTACATCTGATGAGGATAAGGTTCAGATAATGCTCATTTTTCTCCCTTCTTTGCCTCTATGGTAATAGATCTTTTCACCTCTTCATGTGATGTAATTTACCCTTGTCAGCTTTCTCCTTTCCTGTTCTTCCAAGACAATCCTTTTTTAGCACTTAATTATAGTTGTTTATTGTCCCATCAAAGTCAAATTAAAAGTCAATGCCCTTTGTTCATGTATACCTTTTTTAAAAGGTTTAATAACAATAGAGTTCTCAAAAGTTACACGTGTCATATTCCCTTGTAGGGATATAAACAGTTTGCACTTATTATGTTGTTTTTGTTGTTTTCCTGTTTACCTTTTCATGCCTCTCTTGAGTCATATTTGAAGATCAAATTTTCCATTTAGCTCTGGTCTTTTCATTAAGAAAGTTTGTCAGTCCTCTATTTCATTGAATATCCATCTCCTTCCCTGAAAAATTATGCTCAGTTTCACTTTAGTTGTAATCCAAGTCCCTTTGCCTTACAGAATATCATATTCTATGTGTTTTGATCTTTTAATTTAGAAGTTGCAAGGTCCTGTGTAATCTTGAGTGTGGTTCAATGATATTTAAATTATTGATTTCTGACTCCTTATAGTATTTTCTCTTTGACCTGGTGATTTTGGAATTTGGCTACAATATTTATAAGTGTTTCAATTTAGATGCTCCTTCAGGAAGTGATCAGTGGAGTTTTTCAATGTGTATTTTACCTTCTTGTTTTAGAACATCAGGGCAGTTTTCCTTGATGATTTCCTGAAAGATGCTGTCTAGGCTCTTTTTTCATCATGCTTTTCATGTTTACCAGTAATTTTTAACTGTCTCTGCTGGATCTATTTTCCAGGTCAGTTTCTTTACCAAGGCCTTATTTCACATTTTCTTCTATTGTTTTTCATTCTTTTGTTTCTGTTCGTTTCAGTTTCTGATTCTTGATTTCTCATAGTTACTAGCTTCTACTTACCCAATTCTAATTTTTTAAAAAGAAAATGTTTTCTTCTATTAGATTTTGTAGCCCCTTTTCCACTTGGCTCATTTTACTTTTTAAGGAATTATTCCCTTTAGTATGTTTTGTGCTTCCTTTTCCATTTGGCCAATTCTACTTAAGGACTTGTTTTCTACAGTAATTTTTTATCCTTTCTTTTTCAAGCTACTGACTCTCTCTTTCCTATCTCTCATTTCTTTTTCCAGGTTTTCTTCTGCCTTCCTTATTTGATTTTTAAAATTCTTGAGCTCTTCCAAGAAGGGTTTTCCAAGAACTGGTCTTGAGACCAGTTCATATTCCACTTTGAGGTTTGGGTGTGGGTATATTACAAAGTTGTTCCCTTCTGAATTTGTGCCTTGATCTTCTCTCTCCCCATAAGAAGAATCTATTATATTTGTCCCTTTCTGCTTTTTGCTCATGATGTTGCCTAATTCCTGGCTTTTAGAGCTGAGCTGTCCTGATGGAGTACAGAGGCACTGGCCCACGCTTCTTGTTCTGGGAGTCCAGGACTTGGTCACTGTCTTTGTGTGCTAGGGCCTTGGGTGCTAGCAGCTGGAGCTTCAGGAATCTGGCAGCTTACCTTTGTGCTGAACTGGGGTCAGTAACACTGGATCTCTCTGGTTGGGGAGCCTGGCTCCTAGGGGATGCCTGCTTGCCTGGACTTTGAACTTGAATCTTTGGCTTCTACTCATGTAAGCCTTGCACTTTGATGTCTGGGTGTTACAGGATGTCTGCCAGTTTGGAGTCATGCCTCTAAGGATTGTGCTATTTGCAGTTGTACTGAAGTACCTGAAGATTTTGCTGCTAGAGAATGCTGGTGTATATGATGGTTGACTATCATTTCTCTGTTTGTGCTGAGGCACTCAGCAGCATTCTGGTGTTTGCATTTGCCTGTTTCACAACTCTGGGGCTCAGGATCTTTCCCTGGTTTGCTGAGGTGGGGATTGCCACTTGCTTGCTGGGTAGCCTCCCATCTTGTACTGCCCCTTCTCCTCCAAAGAGAGAGTGGACTTTGCTATTAATCCCCCAAGCTTCCTGGATTATAAGACTGCTGTATCCTGTCTTTCTGCTGGCTCAACAGTACCAGGTTTTTTTGTGAAGTGATATTCTCTGGACTTTTACAGGTCAAAAATGGAAACTAGGAGGTTACTTACTCTACCATCTTGGCTCCTGGCATGCATTTATACTCACTTGAGTATAAAAAATGTATATATGTATGTCTTGTATATACACATGCTTGTATGTGCATGCATATATGTGATATATGCGTATTTAGATATATTGTCACTTTACACCCCTCCTCATTGATCTTTCACTTACAACAGAGAAAAATATATAAACAAAACTGACAGACAAATGACTGCATTTTATATCTGAACCATGACCACTACTGTCTTTTTGTTAGCAGGGAAGTGTGCTTCATCATCAGTTTTACTGCACAGAAATCTAGCCAGGAATTCTACCAGTAGTTTCTTTTAGTTTTTAGTTGTTGAAGTAAAAGGAACATTAGAGTTGAATTTAAGCTAGAGACTTTCAAATTCTGGTTTCTGTACTTAGTATGATGGAATAAGTCATGGTCATGAGTCATCTCAGTTTGAGTCTCAATTTCCTCATATATAGAGTATGAATAATAAAGTTTATACCAATTGCCACATTTGCAGTGTTGTGAAAATACTTCATAAACTGAAACAATTTTACATGAATGAATTATTGTTATTCAATAATAATGGAAATTATTATTATTCATTATATATAAATATGTTTTTGTTATTCAAAAAATCCCCAATTCAAGATGCATAAAACCCTAGGAATGGTAGTAGACTGTACATTGTCAAGTGATTTCATCCTAGGAAGGAGTTTAGAATACAGATAAGCAACTCAAAGATAAGAGTGTCAGGGATAAGAGCTTTCACAAAGATAAGAGGCCTGAAAAAAGAGAGAGGGGAGTGTAAATAAAGCATAACTGAATGTTTTTGCCTGAGGAGGGCCCCATTTGCAACCTCCTCATAGTTTGGTGTGCATAGCAGTGGCCTAATATATGTTTCAAGCTTGTTGACCTCCTAATAGCCATTGTCCACTATGCCAAACAGTAATAACAATGATATGATAGAAAAAGATGTATGTTTTGGCATAATAATGTAATGAAGTATTCTCATGTTACTTTTACCTGTTAACAAGAATTAAGTCTAAAATATAATCTCTTTAATGAGTTTAATATGTTAATTTGCTCTTTAAAAGTAGCTGCTATTGTTCTTGTGTAAATAAGCAAATATAATTCTGATATTTCTTAATTTAAAATGGTATATTTTCCAGATAATTTCTAAAATCCAGAACATTAATAGTTGTTGTTCTTCAATTATTTCAGGTCTGCCTGATTCTTTGTAACTCTTTTTGGGGTTTTCTTGGCTAGGTCACTGGAAAGGCTTCTCATTTCCCTCTCAAGCTCCTTCTAAAGATGTGGCAACTGAGATAAACAGAGTTGTGACTTGCCTAGAGTCATACAGTGTAGAAAGTGTCTGAGGTCAGATTTGAACTTCCTGATTCCTGATCTATACTGTGTCACCTAGCTGCCCAGTATATGATGTAGATCTGCAATGAGAGCAAGAAATATATTGACTGTTACGTATGAGTAGTATTGATCTTTCCCCTTGAGAAAGGACCTATTTCATTTCACAAATGTTAGTTTCAAGTATGTTTCTGAGAGCACTTTTTTTAAAAGGAGGAAAACCTGGGAGGATGGATGAGCAATTTAATAAATGTAAAAGAAAATTTATATAAACAAATCTGTTAGTCTATCTCGTTGTGAAATAAGGCCTTGTACTGACATGATGACAGTCCCCTCTTAAGAGAAGCTGTCATTCATAAAGTATGTGGAGGAAAACCATGGCAATAAGATTAAGTCATGTAAAAATACTGACAGCATAAGGTTAATATAGCTTTGTGTTTAAGAATAATAGCTTGACAATTACTAATTTATCTCCCCTCTACTCTTACACCTATGTACTTCAAAAATCCTTTAGGTGACCTGAACCTGGACATTCACTCTAGCCAGCTCCAGGTGGCCGCCAAGATCAAAGTTAAACTATTTTACTTTCGTCAGGGTAGATGAGAGTATATCTCCCCTACCTGGCAACATGCAATTAAGGGATATTCCAAGAATTTCCACCTGGATGGATCAGGTGGAAAAATAAATACTTTTTCATGCATGCATGCATGCATTCATTCATTCATTCATGTCATAACTATTGACTCATGTTAAGCTTGAAGTCCATTAAAATTCCCAGAGATTTTTCACACAGGCAAAAAACAAACAAGCGAACAAAATCATTGTCTGCCTCCATTTTTTCAATCCTTGGAAACTGGTTTCCAAATTCAGTTACATATTTATCTTTACTAAATTTAATCTTATCAGTTTTTGCCTATCATTCTAGTTTAAGGAATCTTTATAACTTGCTCCTGCCACCTAGTAAGTCTACAAGGTTTTATTTAATAGATATTATGTACCAGGTCACCTGCTAAAAGGTGAAGGTTGTTGTTCAGTTATTTCAGTTGCTTTTTGAGTCTTCATGAAACCATGTTGGGGTTTTCTTGGCAAAGATACTGAAGAAGTTTGCCATTTTCTTCTCCAGCTCATTTTGTAGAGGAGGAAACTGGAGCAAATAAGATTAAGTGACTTACCCAGGGTCACACAACTTGTAAGGGTAGATTTAAACTCTGGTCTTCTGACTTCAGGTCCCACATTTTATCCATGATGCCACCTAACTGCCAGTAAAATCGTGAAAGTATAAAAAATGAAAGACAATTCTGACTCTAACGGAACTCTCAGACTAATTTGAGACATGTAAATAGCTATTGGAAAAAATAAGATGTAAATAGCTATGAAAAAAACAATAAATTGGAGAAAAATGGCAAAGGGAAAGCAGTAGCATTAAGGGAGAATTAGGAAATGAACTTTTAGCTGGAACTTGAAGAAAACCAGGTAACCTAGGAAACAGAGACGAAGGAAGAAGTTATTGCAAGTAGGAGGAACACCAATGGAAAGGCCTAGAGTTGGGAATGGGGCATAATTTGAGAGGAATACCAGGGATGTCAGTGTCACTGAATAGTTGAGTAGGGCAGGGGGTTGAGGCAGGTTAACAAAGTATAAGAAGACTAGGAAAATAGAATGGAATCAAATTACAAAGAACTTAGAATTTTATTTGAACAGGATTTTGAATTTAATCCTGAAAATGATAGGGGACCACTGTGGTTTATTAAATGGGGAGACAGGTGTTGTCTTCAGGAAGATCAATTTGACAGGTAAGCGAAGGGTAAATTGGAATGGAGAGAGATGAGATAGGGAGACCAATGAGCAGGCTATTGCAGTAGTACATATGTGTAATGATAAGAACCTGCTCTAGTGTGGTAACTGTCAGAAGAAAGAAAGAGGTTTAATTAAGTGATGTTGCTGATAACAAAGATAAAATGCAAAGACTAGGCAATAAAAAGATGTGGTAAAAGTTGAGGGAAAGTTAGCTATCCTCCCTACTTTGGATTTTGATAAATATGCCATCTAAGTTTTAAAATCATTGATTCATTTTTTTAAATAAGACAATATGATTTCTGGTGTGCACCTCTAGATTTTTTTCTTTTGACATGTGGGAGTCACTGGGGTGTAATTAAATTGAGGGAGAAGTATTGTCTATAGTGACAGGGGAGTATAATTTGACAATGGAACATAGTCAATCAACCACAAATTTCTGTTTACTACAGTTTTTCCTCTCTATTTATAGTTCTCTGGCTTTCAAAATGATTTTCCCCAGGAGAGGTCTCTAGTGTCACCTTTAAAGAGCAATATATTCTCTTCTTGGAATTTGTCCTTTGTAATTATTTGCCTGATGATCAAGAAAATTTATCCAATTTTCATGTTGTACAGCAAAGACTTTTCAATAACTTTAAAAACCTTTTCTCTTTCTTAAAATTGGGCATAGTTATTCCTTTTCCTCAAGCACAGTTCCATATTAGGACAACAAAACATTTAAGTGGTTGAGAGGAACAGTGATAATACTTAATCAACCAGCATTTATTAAATACCTACCAAATACCAGTAACTTTGCTAAGAGGTACATGAAGACATAAACGAAAGAATCCTTCTCAAGGAACCTACATTTTGTTAGGGTTGATAACATGTAGATATAAAAATAAGCATATACAGAGTAGGTAGAAAATAAATTGAAGAGAATTTCTGTGGGAGGTGATTCAGGGTAGGAAGTAGTAGTTATGGGGATCAAGAAAGATTCTGTGTAGAATGTGGTGTTTAAGATATGTTTTGAAGGAAAATAGAATTAAAAGTGGTAGAGATTAAGAGGGTAAGGGGAGACAATAAGGTAAGAGAAAAATGCTGAAAAGAGACACTGAGAAGGGAAATAGTAAAAGTAACATAGAAGGAAATCCACTAATAATAATTAAAACTTTGAATGTGAACTGGAAAAACAATTATAATAAAATTCCTTTGGAAAAACAAAAAGTCATGAATATCAAAGGAAATAATGAAAAAAAAATTTAAAGGAAGCAGGTTTAGCAGTACCAGATCTTAAACTGTATTATAAGGCAATAAGTATCAAGATTATCTCATGCTGGCTAAGAATTAAAAAATGAAGATTAATGGAATAGAGCTGCCATATAATTTGCAAAAGAAAATAAACATAATAATCATGTATTTGGCAAATGTAAAGATTTAAGATTGTGGGATTATTTATAAGATTATTTGGCTAAATTTGTTGGAAAAAATGGAAAGCAGTATGGCATAAATGGGACATAGACCAATACCTCATATAGTTATCTCACATCCTTTACCAAGATTAGGTCAAAATGGATCCATGATCTAGATATAAGAGAGCTGTTACAAGAAAATTAGAACAGACAACATATTACTTATCAGACTAACAAATGGATTTATGTTCATCCTTCATTGCCAAAGACCATGCCGTCAGAGAAAGGATGACATAACTTAAACTTGATGTTGTTTTGAGTAAGGAAAGGCTGTGCAAGGTCACCAGCCTCACTTCTCTTTCAGAGTCATCTGAATCCCATGACCTGATATTCCTAAGGATGATGAGATGACCCAGGATGCACTGGGAGACCCTGGCCTCTTTAGGTCAAGGACTATGCCAGTACTCACTTAGAGTGAGGTAATGCCCATTCATTGAATAGACTTGTTTAAAAGAAGTAGTCAGAGCTTGGCCCCTTTAATGAGTCAAAGAAGAGAAAGACATCAGGCTGGGAGGGAAACAGCAATAGTTACTATTGATAATCACTACGAAGTCAGGAGGGTCCAGAAAAGAGTCTTTAGACTGGACTCAGATGACTTGACGAGAATTGAGGCTGGTGACCTTGCACAGCCCTCCCTCACTGAAAACAAAGTCAAATGCAAGTTATGTCATCATTTCATGTCATTATTTCTCTGGCAAGGTCTTCTTCAGCAATGTAGGATGGACACAACCTTGTGAGTAGACTCAGCTCCTCCTCTAATGTCTGTCTCCCTACTCCCCTTCCTCCCCTCTCCAAAGAAACGTAAATTTGGATGGCCAAAGATGCCTAGCTGACTTGGGTTTTACTGGCTACTCTTCCTTCCCTTCCCTTCCCTTCCCTTCCCTTCCCTTCCCTTCCCTTCCCTTCCCTTCCCCAAACCTTGAGTCTACTGCACTGTGAAGCTCAGACACCATGGGGCTCCTGCACCCTTCCTAAAGGCCCATCAACTGGGAAGTGGCTGAACAAGTTGTGGTATATGAATATAATGGAATATTATTATGCTATAAGAAATGATGAGCAAGAGGACTTCAGAGAAATCTGGAAAGACGTATGAACTTATGCTTGGTGAGGTGAGCAGAACCAGGAGAACACTGTATACAGTTACAGTCACATTGTATAATGACTAAGTTTGATAGACTAAGCTCTTCTCAGCAATGCAAGTTTCTAAGACATCTCCAAAAGTTTCACAAGGGAAAATGCTATCCACATCCAGAAGAACAATGTAGTCTGAGTGCAGATCGAAGCATATTATTTGCTCTCTCTTTATTATGTTTTCTTTTATTTCTTCTTAACCACAGTTCATCCCATTGGTTATAATTCTTCTTTACAACATGACTAATGTAAAAATGTGTTTAATATCAATGTATATGGAGAGATTCTGTCACATTGCATGTTGTCTTAGGGAAGGGATAGGGAAAAGAGACAGAGAAAATTTAAGAACTCAAAAGCTTGTGGAACTGAATGTTGAAAACTAAAATTAAGTTAATAAAAAAAGAAAAAATGTCTAATTGTTCCAGCTCCAGAAGAGTAACTATAACTATGTCTTATCTGCATGTAAGAAGAAAGATATGTTCTGTAAATATGTTTTCATAAATTGAATTGAAAATTGGATGCTAAAAACTGTAATAACCTCTGGAATAAATATTTTTATATAAATTATGGAAAAAAAGAGAAAAAAAGAAAGCATAATGGAAAGAAGCCAGGAATACAACTAGGAGGCTATGTTAAGATTCTAATCTCAGAATCTTCCTTCATATTAATCAAGTCTATAAAATCTCACAGAAATAGAAGAAGAAAATGATTTGATGTATGGAAGGGATCAAACTGATAGAAGAGAGTGATAAAAAACTTCAGCAGTGTGTTGCATTTACATAAACATGGCATGAAAATAAACCAATTTATCCAATAATAGCATATTTTTAGGCATGCCATTGAAGGTGTATGCCCTTGAAAATCATTAAAAAGTTGTTGAATGACTAGTTCCCTAACAATTAGAAAGCAACAAAAATCATCTTGTATTATAATTCTTTTCGGCTAAGTTAAAGATGATTTTTCTCGTCAGGGTCTGATTGTTTACATATATTTATCCAATTAGTGTTAGCAGTCATGACTCACATAGCTCATCCAAGCACGGGGGGCGAGAGAGAAGAAGTCTTACATTCATCTGCTCTCAATTAATCACTATTTAATCATCATGAACTAAGGTAAGCATCTTCTTGTTAGGATGTTTGGTCCGGAATGCGTGATAGGTTTAACCTTTAAAGTTAGAAGCTCCATAATAGTAATCATTTCATTCATACTAGATGAAAAATGAACTCAAAGCTAATTTACATCTCTTGCAAACTTAACTTTTTTCCTAGGTTGTTACATTAGGCAGTTCTAATTACCACTTGCAAAATTTATTATACTGTCCTTCCTTAATTTATAACCCCCAAATACTTTTTTCTTCCCTTTGTGAAGGAATCTTCCTTCCAGAAAGATGAATAAAATATTTGTTTTTTTAAAACAAAATAGATGTCATTTGAAATTGTGTTTTCATTATCCACTTTTTTCTTTTGTGTAATATGAACAAAGTCTTTTCTTTTATGATTATAAAATAAAAGATATTTGAAAACCTTTAATTTGATTTATTGACATCCCAGTACTACATAAACTTTTCTAAGAAGGTCTGTGGAGCTTATTTTATAAAACATGGTAGCAAATCTGTCCTGTTTGACATCTATCATTATTTTTTTCTTAAACACTTCACTACAACAAAACCTAGAAAAGATCTGAACACTGCCAAATGAGAAAAGGAACACACGAACAATAGCAATATGTCTTTATGAGTATAATTTCTTCTGTGACACTCAAATGTAATGTCTTGGAAAAATGAGGAAATTTATTTATGCGGCTTTGACTCAGATATCTTGTCAAAAGTCACCTGCATACAAGATTTCAAAACTAATGAAAGACAGAGGGAGGAAAGAAGGAAGGAAGGAAGGAAGGAAGGAAGGAAGGAAGGAAGGAAGGAAGGAAGGAAGGAAGGAAGGAAGGAAGGAAGGAAGGAAGGAAGGAAAGAGCGAAGGAAAGAACAAATGAAGAGATGGATGAACAAATGAGTGTTCCTAATGGTGAATGTTTCAACACATTTTTTTTTTCCAAAGTTCTACAGAGGCATCGTGGAGTAGGGAGAGGAGACTTGCCTTCAAGAGATCTGGGCTTATATTTGTATTGCCAAGCCAATATTCACAGCACAGCATATTAACTGACTGAATATGCCAGCATAGTTCTCAGTCACCAAGTATAAAGACTCTCCACATAGAAGACAGAAGAAAAACAATTATTTAAATACCAGAAAGCCAAATACCAAAAGCAGAAAGCAAAATCTGTCATGGTGACCAAGAAGTTAATAAATATGGTCTCAGCAGGGGACAAAGCCATTCTCAAACCTCCCCTCAGTCAGCCAAAGTTTTCTCATTGTGAACTGTCACACTTCGTCAGTTGGCTTGTGTCAGATGGCTTGCGTGCTATCCACTCAGACCTGTCCCCACTCATTCATTTCCCCCTGCTTCCACTTCACCCTTCCTGTTTTACCCGTTCAGCAAGCTCCTCCCTCCACAAATGACTCTGGCTTCCAGGTGACTTAAGCAGATCATACGGGCCTATTAATTAATGAGAAAGATCTTTCCATTTAAATTACAATTATAGTATTTTGCTCCATTTCTTACTAACTTCATGATAACTGGATGAATCACTTAACATCTCTAAACTTCATTTTCCTATTTGAAAAAAATAGATATGCCAGGAATAGCACAAAGTATAGACTGCAGAACTTATACAATTGAAAATAGAATGTTATCACAGAGAAGCAATGTTTCATAATATGAAAAGTATTAGCTATAGAGGTAGAAGGCTGGGTTTGTATCCTAGCTCTGATACTTGATATGTAAGTGAAATGAGAAAAGTAACTCTACCCTTCTATACCTTAGTTACATCATAAGTGAAGAGACATAATCATATTATGCTTCCTCTCCCACAAAAGGTATGAACGTTCACAGGACTGGCACAAGTTAAGAGTATTGTAAACTTTAAAGTGTTACATAAATTTATATCTCATTCTAGATATTAAATCTATTAATTAGATATTAAGTCTCTTCTCTGTGAGGTAGTAGATAAAATTTTTCATCATCAGTCTTCCAGAACTATGATTGATTCATTTTATTGATCAGAAATTTTAAGTTTTGAAAGCAACCAAAAAAAAGGGCGGAGCCATGGTGGCAGAGTAGAAAGATGTAATACTCTACCTCTTCCCCCACAGCCCATAAAATACCTGTAAAAAATGACTTTAAACAAATTCTAGAGCATCAGAAGCCACAAAGCAACAGAGGGAAAAAGATTGCCAGTCCAAAGTAGCCTAGAAAGCTGACAGGAAAGGTCTATCACATGGGTAGGGAGCAAAGCATAGCCCAGACCAACCTTGGCCACTTGGCACCAGCAGGAGCAGGACTGGAATAGGCCTCTGGGGTAGAATTCCCAGCAGCAGCAGCAGTTCTCAGATCTGTCAATCCACAAACACCAAAGAAAGCTTCAAAGGTCAGTGCAAAAGCTTTTTCATCTGGGAAAGAGAATGCAGTCTGGCTCCACTGGCAGTAGCCACTGTGGTGGCAGTGTCCATTGGTGGAGCCTGCTGCCTAAAAACTCCCTGGGAGAATTGAGCAGCTGATCTGAATCTCAGCCCTAAGCCAGGCTCTAGGATGAAGAGGAGGAGCACTGGCAGAGCTGGAGGAATTTGTGGAGACGGAATTTTTCTACTCACAGTTTCTGGGTAGAAAAGTTTTGGTTGCTCCTGGACCAGTGTGCAGACCAGGAGAGGAGTAAATACCTCTCTCTTGATTGTGCTACCTCGGAGGAACTGAGAACTTTCAGGTCCCGAGATTATACCCTCCTCTTGGATAAGGACTCAAAAGTCAAGTAACTGGCTGGAAAAATGCCCAAAAAAGGGCAAAAAAATAAGACTATAGAAGGTTACTTTCTTGGCGAACAGGTATTTTTTCAATCTTTTCAGATGAAGAAGAACAATGCATACTGTCAGAGGAAGCCAAATCTTCTGAATCCAGTACCTCCAAAATAAATATGCAATGGTCTCATGCCATGTAAGAGCTTGAAAATCAAATCAACAGTTTGGTAAAGGAGACCCAATAAAAGGCTGAAGCAAATAGCACCTTTAAAAATAGGCTAACTCAATTGGAAAAAGAGGTACAAAAAGCCAGTAAGGAGAAGAATGCTTTAAAAATTAGAATTAACCAAATGGAAAAGAGGCTTCAAAAGTTCACTGAAGAAAATAGTTTTGTGTTGTTTTTTTTTAAATTACAATGGAACACATGGAAGCTAATGACTTTATGAGAAATCAAGAAATTACAAAACAAAACCAAAAGAATGAAAAAAATAAAAGACAATGTGAAATATCTCACTGGAAAAACAACTTAACCTGGAAAATAGATCCAGGAGAGACAACTTCAAAATTATGCGACTACCTGAAAGTCATGATCAAAAAGAAGCCTAGACATCATCTTTCATGAAATTTTTAAGAAAAACTGCAGGGAGAAACCAAGATGGCAGAGTAGAAAGACTCATGTACGCTAGCTCTGAATCCACAGCCCATAAAGTTCCTGTAAAAAGAACCCCCCAGAAATTCTGGAGCAGAGCAAGCCACACACCAACACAGTGGAGGAGATTTCCGTTCCAGAGAGCCCTGAAAAACTGACCCCAAAGGTCCGTTGCATACCGGACAGTGGAGCCCACCCCTGCACTGCCCTGGCAGAGCAGCCCTGAGAGGAGCAGATCCGAGCAGGCTTCAGGGACGGTACCTGTGGTAGCCGCGAAGGTCTCTCCACCCACAGGTGCTACAGGTCAGTGAGAGAGACGTCTGGGATGGCCAAGAGGGGAGCGGGGTGTCTCCATGACTCGGGCCCCCTTGGGAGTTAGAGGCAGAGGCAGATACAGCCCAAAACTCCCAGAGTAGGAAGGAATTGAAGGCCATTACTGAAGATCTTTGCATAAACCCCCTGAGGGAACTGAGCCTAGAAGGCAGCCCTGCCCCCACCCAAGCACCAGAACTTAAGCTCACATTGAATAGCAGCCCTGTCTTCTGCAGAAAGCCCTGAGGCGGGGGAGCAGCATTTGAATCTCAGACCCCAAGCACTAGCTGGACAGATCTAGGCAGGGGTGGAGAGGAATCTCAGAAGTCAAGTAGCTGGCTGGGAAAATGACCAAAAAAGAGAAGAAAAATAAGACTATAGAAAGCTACTTTCTTGGGGAACAGATGTTCCCACTTTTCATTTCTGATGACGAGGAGCAATTCTAACGATCAGGGAAAGATGTGGAGGTCAGGGCCTCTCTATCCCAGACATCCAAGGTGGATATCCGGTGGCTCAGGCCATGGAAGAGCTCAAAAAGGATTTTGAAAATCAAGTTATAGACAGGTGGAGGAAAAACTGGGAAGAGAAATGAGGGAGATGCAAGAAAAGCATGAAAAATGGGTCAATACTTTGATAAAGGAGACCCAAAAAAATGCTGAAGAAAATAACACCTTGAAAAATGGCTCACTCAATTGGCAAAAGAGGTTCAAAATCCAATGAGGAGAAGAATGCTTTCAAAAGCAGAATTAGCCAAATGGAAAAAGAGGTTCAAAAGCTCACTGAAGAAAACAGGTCTCTCAAAATTAGAATGGAAGAGATGGAGGCTAATGACTTTCTGAGAAACCAAGAAATCACCAAGCAAAACCAAAAGAATGAAAAAATGGAAGATAATGTGAAATACCTCATTGGAAAAACAAGTGACCTGGAAAATAGATCCATGAGAGACAATTTAAAAATTATGGGACTACCTGAAAGCCATGATCAAAAAAAGAGCCTAGACATCATCTTTCATGAAATAATCAAGGAAAATTGCCCTGATATTCTAGAACCAGAGGGCAAAATAACTATTGAAGGAATCCATCGATTACCACCTGAAAGAGATCCAAAAAGAGAAACTCCTACGAACATTGTGGCCAAATTCAAGAATTACCAGGTCAAGGAGAAAATATTGCAAGCACCTAGAAAGAAACAATTCCAGTATTGTGGAAATAAAATCAGGATAACACAAGATCTAGCAGCTTCTACATTAAGGGATCGAAGGGCGTGGAATAGGATATTCCAGAAGTCAAAGGAACTAGGACTCAAACCAAGAATCACCTACCCAGCAAAACTGAGTATAATACTTCAGGGGAAAATATGGTCTTTCAATGAAACAGAGGACTTTCAAGCATTCTTGATGAAAAGACCAGAGCTGAAAAGAAAATTTGACTTTCAAACACAAGAATGAGGAAGAAGCATGAAAAAGCAAACAGCAAAGAGAAGTCATTGAACTGTTTACATTCCTACATGGAAAGACAATAATTGTAACTCTTAAAACTTTTCAGTATCTGGGTAGTTAGTAGGACCACACACACACACACACACACACACACACATACACATATGCACACACATACAGAGACAGAGAGCACAGAGTGAATTGTATAGGATGGGATCATATCTTAAAAGAAATTAAGGTAAACGGTGAGAGAGAAATGTAGTGGGAGGAAAGAGGGTGAAATGGAATGGGGTAAATTATCTCTCCTTCAAGAGGCAAACAGGAGACTTTTTAGTGGAGGGAAAAAGAGGAGAGCTGAGAAAAAAACATGAAGTATACCCTCATTACATACGACTAAAGGAAGGAGTAAAATGTATACTCATTTTGGTATGAAAACCTATCTTACAATACAGGAAAGTGGGGGAGAAGGGGATAAGCAGGGAGGGAGGGATTATGGAAGGGAGAGCAATGGGAGGAGGGAGCAATTTGAAGTCAACACTCTTGGGGAGGGACAGGATCAAAAGACAGAATAGGAACAATAGGGGGCAGGATAGGATGGAGGGAAATACAGTTAGTCTTACACAACATGACTGTTATCGAAGTCATTTGCAAAACTACACAGATATGGCCCATACTGAATTCCCTGCCTTCCCAAAGTGAATGGGTGGGGAGGGAGGGATGGGGAGAATTTGGAACTCAAAGTTTTAGGAACAACTGTTAAGTATTGTTCTTGCCACTAGGAAATAAGAAATACAGCCAATGGGGAATAGAAAGTCATCTGGCCCTACAGGACAAAAGAGAAGATGGGGACAAGAGAAGGGAGGGATGATAGAAGAGAGGGCAGATTGGTCATAGGGAAAATTAGAATGCTTGGTGTTTTTTGGTGGGGGGAGGGGATAAATGGGGAGAAAATTTGGAACCCAAAATTTTGTGAAAATGAATGTAAAAAGTTAAATAAATAAATGTATATTATATTAAAAAAAAGAAAAAAGAAAAACTGCCCTGATATGCTAGGACAGAGGGCAAAATAAATATTTAAAGAATCCACTGATCACCTCCTCAAAGACATCCAAAAACAGAAACTCCTAGGAACATAGTATCCAACTTCCAGAGTTCCCAGGTCAACGAGAAAATATTGCAAGCAGCTAGAAAGAAGCAATTTGAGTATTGTGGAAATACAATCAAGAGAACAGTAGATCTAACTGCTTCTACATTAAGTGATCAAGGGATTTGGAATATGATATTGCAGAAGTCAAAGGAACTAGGAGTAAAACTAAGAATTACCTACCCAGCAAAACTGAGTATAATACTTCAGGAGAAAAAATGAAAACTTTCTCTCTTCACATTTGGCTTAAGGAGGGAATAACATGTTCACTCAATTTGGTATAAAAATCTATCTTACAGTACAGGAAAGTAGGAGAGAAGGGGACAAGTGGGGCAGGGAGGTGATAGAAGTAGGGGAAAATGGGAGGAGGGAGTAATTGGAAGTAAACATTTTTGGGGAGGGACAAGGTCAGAAGAGAGAATAGAATAATTGAGGGGCAGGATAAGATGGAGCGAAATATAGTTAGTCTTACAGAACATGACTACATGGAAGTCTTTTCAAAAGTACACATATGTAGCCTATATTGAGTTGTTTGCCTTCTCAGTAGGGATGGTTGGGGAGTGAGGAAGGGAGATAAGCTAGAACTCAAAGTTTTAGAAACGAATGTTTAGAATTGTTTTTGCATACAACTGGGAAATAAGAAATACAGGTAATGTGGTATAGAAATCAATCTTTCCCTACAAGACAAGATAGAAGATAACGATAAGGAAAGGGAGGGGTGTGATAAAAGGGAAGATATATTGAGGGAAGGGGTAATCAGAATGCAAGTCATTATGAGGTACAGGGAAGGGAGAGATGGGAAGAAAATTTGGAACTCAAAATTTTGTGGAAATGAATGTCAAAAACTACAATAACTAAAATAAATGTATGATAGGTTAAAAAAAAAAAAGAAATCAGGAATACGTGGATTCCTATCCAACCTCTGACGTAGTAGCTATCTGTTCTTGTGCAAGTCACTTAGCTGTTTAATGCCCCTACATACTTTATAACATTCTGAGTTGTGGACTATTTGTATTTCCAATAACTGCATTGCATATCCCTATACTAATAAATTCACAGGTTTTCTAAAAAAATAAAAATAAAACAGAAATATTGTTTGTTACAAAAGGAAAAAGGAAACAAAAAAATCTCAACTCATGCATCTAAAAAATAGGAGGAGCATCTCAATACATACAGGAAAACGCTAAAAATTTCTACATGAAGCCATTAGTTCCATTTCCTATGTCTTATTTTAAAAAAAGGTATGTAATAAATTTAATAGATAACTTAAAAAAAATTCAGCTAATAAGTGCTTCCTTGTGAATTTCCTGATTTTCTTTTCTGTATTTTTTTTAAATGACCTCCTTTTTGGGGCTATTTTTTTGGTATCTTCACCTCCCCAAGTACCATTCCCTACTCATTAAAAACAGGGAGAAAGCATGAGGTACTAGAGGTGGGTGAGAAAATCCTTGTTACAAATAATATAAGCAAGTAGAACAAATCTATTCAGAACTATGTTTAATAGCATTATATAATATTATATATGTCTCCATGGGCAGGTAGGTTGAGCAGTGGATAGTGCTCTGGGTCTGGAGTCAGGAAGACTCAAGTCCAAATCTATTACTACATACTTACTAGCTGTGTGACTATGGGCAAGTCATTTGACCCTGTTTGACTCAGTTTCCTAATCTGTTAATTGAACTGGAGAAAGAAATGGCAAACCACTCCCTTAACTTTAGCAAGAAAACACTGAAATGTTGGACATGACTAAAGCAACTGAACCAGAAGTTGGATATCACATTCATCAGAGGTCCTCTGGAGATTGTGGCTAGCAAAAACAAGCCCCAAAGTCTTAAATAATTTTAGAAAGACATTAAAGTCACTTGGTAGAGGAGATTAATCCAAAAAAGAGGTATGACTTCCTCCTATCCAGGCTCATAAAAGTTTACATCATGAAGTATTTAAACAAGAGTTCTACACACAAACAGCAGGTCTACAGTTAGATAATTTTGCTGAGAGGACAACTTGAAAGCAAGGTAGGGTAAGATAGATATGAATAATCATAGGCAATAAATAAAATTTGAGTGAAGCCAAAACATAAAGGAAGCCAAAAGCCAAGGTTGAGTAGATCCATCACAAGTCCTGAGTGTGGTAACCCAAAACAAGAATGCTTTGGGTGGACCTAAGTCCTGGGAAAAACAAAAATACCTTGTAGTTAACTCCAGCATTCCTGGAGTAACTGGGGTCATGTGACATTCTGGTTATGAGCAACCTTTAATCACATAAGGTTGTATTCAAACAGTATAATAATTTTCCAAACAATAAATATTTTACTACAATATATAGTGAGTCAATGCATTGATTAGAGCTTCTATGATTATTCTTTTCTTTAATGATTTTTCTTCTCAATATTAATTTTCTTGTATAAATTGTTCGCCTGGTTCTGTTCACTTCATACTATGTCAGTTCACATTGACTGGGATTTTTTATTTGCTATTTGTTACTACTTAATAAAATATCAATGTATGTATATACCAAAATTTGTTTATCCATTTTCCACTTTTCTAAAAGGTAATCTAAGGCACTCAGATTTTTATATTTTGACATTCCTCATTTTTAAATTCTTTTCCTCACCTCCTCCAAGTATCAGTTTCTTTTGTTTGTTACAGTTCTTGTCTTTATGTAATCCTCCCTCTTCCCTGATCAGTCCCTACTTTGGAAGAGACCTGTTGAGGCTGATGCATTTCTACCACAAACTGTGTGTTTTCAACACTTCTTTGCCCTTTTCAGATAAGAATGAGAATCATCTGATGCTCATATTCCTCTCATCTCTTTTTTTCTCCATATTTCTATGTGCTTCATGTCACAGACCACAAGAATGAGAAAGAACAGATTCCACTCCCTTTCTTTTGCATTTTTACACTATTCCATTATTTTCACCTTCCCTTCTCTTTTCCCTCTTCAAACCCTCATAATAGAGTTAACACAGCTCCTTCACCTATTTCTTTTTAATTTGTCTCACACAATACTCTTTGAAGTCATTAAAATTTTGAAGAATCTTTCTTCCTTAAATAGAATGTTGTCTTCCTCAGATAGGAGAAATTCAAATCCATAGATGTGACAAAGAAATCTATATATGCTATCAATTCAGGGAGCATGGCCATCCCCAAATCTCTCCATTAGGTCTTCCCACATACAAGTTCCCTTAGAAACACCACTCCCTCTCTTCTCTGACTGCTCTCTCTCTCTCTCTCTCTCTCTCTCTCTCTCTCTCTCTCTCTCTCTCTCTCTCTCTCTCTCTGTCTCTCAGCTCTACCTCACTCTCTCTTCCTGCTACACTCTTCCTACTCCATCCATTCAGCAAGCTCCTCCCACCATTGGTTTCAACGTCACTCAACCTGTGAGCTGGACCAAAGCTCAAAGCAGGTCACATAGACCTATTAAGGGACAGGCAAGATCTTCAAATTCCCTTACCATTATACCTGCCTTCCTGACACAGGAATTCTATTTTTGCTGTAGAAATTCCAGAAATTTTCCCTTTGTGTGTTTCTTTTAGAAGGCAATTAGTGAATTCTTTCTGACTTTGCCCTCTCATTCAAGTAGAAATGGATAGTTGTCATTTTTGATCTCTTGAAATACAGTCAACAGACTATATTTTTATATGACGATTTTTCAGGGAGTCAGTGATGCTTTACCACTTAGTAGTATTGTATTTTTTCAATCACAAATACAAATAGTTTTCTACAATTATTTTTGTAAGACTTGAGTTCCAATTTTTTTCTCACTACCTCAAACAGAAATGCTTCAGCGTTCCAATTTTCCATTGTCTTTTCCAACATTTGCCAATTTTCTTTTGTGTCATTATAGTCAGTCTGATAGGTATGAGTTTTACTTCATTGTCATTTTCATTTGCAAGTCTCTAATCAATACTTACTTAGAGAGCTTTTCATTTGATTATAGATAACTAATTTCTTCGTGTAAAATATGTCTTTATATCCTTTGACCAATTGTCAATTAGGGAAATGACTTGTATTCTAATAAATTTGACTCAGTTCTCCATATAATTGAAATATGAGATCTTATCAAAAAACCTTGACTGTAAAAATTGCTTCCCAAAATTGTTTGTTTTCCTTTTAATCATAGTTACTCTGTTTTTGTTTGTGCAAAAATCTTAAAATTTAATATAACCAAAAGTACACTTTTTCATTTCACAATGTTCTCTATCTCTTCCTTGGTCTTAAATTCTTCCCTTTTCTATAAATCTGACAGGTAACCTATTCCTTTCTCTCCTAATTTGCTTACAACATCACTCTTTATGTCTTTATGTTAAAATTCTCTGGTGTCTCTAAGGAAAAGTGATTGTTTACTTTCAAGATGTCTGATTTTTTGTCAGTACTAAAGCATATATACATTATCCCAGCAAACCCTTATTGTTGCATGTCAGATCATAATCGCTGGTACTAACTTTGTCGTTTTGGTCATGCAACAACTGCGCTCACCTTCTCTGAATAATTGATTCATCAGAGCATCCTTTGGAAGAACATCACCAAAGAGTTGACATCAACTCATTTTTCTCAAGTTTGCCTCCATAAGATTTCAAAAAAAGTCTTGATTTATACTTTTAAGTTAAACTTGTTTTCTGGCTTTCCCCCTATATTGTGCTTTGTAGTAGAAAATAAAAGAATTCATTACACAGGTAAAAAGAGAGAGGCAACAGGGCTTTCCCACTCCTAAATTAGGATGTAATAAAATTGAAATTTCTAACACCTTAAGCTACCTCTGTCTCTGCTTTGAGAAGATTGTGGTCTTGACCCAGTGGGCACTTTCATGCTCTGTTTTCCAGTGTTTTTAATAGGATGGGGTGCTGTATTTTGTCAAAAGTTTTTTCTTCTATCTATTGAGATAACCATATGATTTCTGTTAGTGTTGTTATTGATATGTTTAATTATACTGAGAGTTTTCCTAATTGTAAACCCACCCTGCATTCCTGGTAGAAAACCACCTGGTCATAATATTTCACTCTCATGATAACTTACTGTAATCTCTTTTTGAATACTGTTTTTATTTATTTATTTTTTCATTGATATTCATTGGGGAAGTTTGTCTAAAATTTTCTTTCTCTGCTTTGGTGCTTCCTGGTTTAGTTATCAATGCTGTACTTGTGGCATAAAAGATATTTTGTGGGACTTCTTCCTTGCTTATTTTTCAAAATAGTTTATATAAATTTGAATTAGTTGTACTTGTAATGTTTAATAGATTTAGTAGATTCACTTGCTAATCCATGGTGTGATGCATCAGGCCATGGAAATTTTTTCTTAGGTAGTTCATTCATGACTTGATCAATTTCCTTTTCTAAAATGAAGTAATTAAAGTATTTTGATTCCTTTTATGATCACCTGGACAATTTATATTTTTGTAAATATTCATCCACTTCACTTAAATTGTCAGATTTATTAGCATTCAGTTGGGCAAAAAAGCTCCTAATTATTATTTTGATTCCCTCTTATTTGGTAGTGAATTCATCCATTTCATTTTTAGTACTGGTAATCCGGGCTTCTTTCGTTTTTTGTTTTTTTTTTTTTAAATCAAATAAGCCAAAGTTTTATTCTTTTTCATAAAACCAAGTTTTAGCTTTGTTTGTCATTTCAATAGCTTTCTGTTTCAATTTCATTAATTTTTATTTTTTTCAGAATTTTAATTTAATATTTAATTGAAGATTTTTAATTTGTTGTTTTCTAGCTTTGTTAACTACATGTCCAATTCATTGAATTATTCTTTCTCTATTTTATTCATGTAAGCATCTAGAGATATAAATTTTCCCCTAGGAACTGCTCTGACTTCATCCCATAAATTTTGACATGTTGTCTTATTAATCTCCCTCTCTTTCATGAAGTTATTGATTCTTTCAGTGATTTGTTGTTTTACACCCAATCTTTAAAATTAGATTACTTTCCAGTTAGTAATAACTTCTTTTTATGTCTCTTTAATACTTATAATTTTTATTACATTGTCATGTGAAAAAGATTCATTTAATATTTCTGCCTTCCTGCATTTGATTGTAAGGTTTTAATGCCCTAATACATGGTCAATTTATGTACAGGTACCATATGCCACTGAGAAAAGGCACATTCCTTTCTATCTCCATTGAATGTCCTCCAGAGGTCAACCATATCTAACGTTTCTAAGATTCTATTTACCTCAACTTCTTTCTTATCTTTTTTGTGGTTAGAATTATCTAGTTCTGAAAGGGGAAAGTATAGTTCTTATGTCCATTTCTTCTTGTAACTCACTTAACTTTTGTAAGCATAAGGTTCTATATGACTTGGTGTACACATATTTACTGCTGATGTTATATCTTTTTTATGGTATCTTTTAAAAAGATGTGGTTTTTTCCTTTATTTCTTTTAATTAGATCCTTTTTTTTGTTTTTGCTTTGGTTGAGATCAGGTTTTTTTTTTTTTTTTACTTTGGCATATTCTGCTCCAGTCTTTTACCTCAACTCTGAATGTATCATTCTGCTTCAAATGCGTTTCTTGTAAACAGCATTTTGTAGGATTCTGTGTTTTAATCCACTCTACTGTCTGCTTCAAATTTATGGAAGAATTCATCCCACTCACATTAACAATTTTGATTATTATGTATTTCCCCTTCATCTTATCCCCCTTGCTCCATTTATTCTTTTCCATCTTTCTATTTTTACCCTGTCATTCTCCACCAGTGTTTCGCTTCTCACTACTGCCTCCTTAAATCAACCCTCTCTTCTAACATCCACCCCCACTTTTCTTTTCCATTTCCTCTCCTACTTTCCTATAGGGAAGAAAAACTTCTATATACAACTGTGTGTTTATGTTATTCCCTCTTTGTGCCAAATTTGATGAGAATAAGGCTCAAATAATGCTCACATCTTCCCTTCATTCCCTCTACTGTAATAGTCCATTTGTCCCTCTTCATTTGTGTCCCATCCTGTCTCTTCTTTTCCTCTGCTCACAGTATAATCCTTTTTTTTTGCTCCTTAGTTTTATATTATCACATCAAAGTCAACTTATATGCACAACATTTGTCTCTGTATATTTCTTATAGTGATACAGTTTTCAAGAGTTACATGCATCATTTTCACATGCAATTTGACTTCATTGAATAACATTCTTCCTTTCCTATTTATCTTTTCATTCTTCTCTTCAGTCTTATATTTGAAGGACAAATTTTCTGTTCCTCTCTAGTCTTTTCATTAGGAAAGTTTTAAAGTCCCCTATTTCATTCAATATTCATCTTTTTCTCTGAAAAGTTATGTTCAGTTTTGTGAGGTAGTTGATTCTTGGTTATAATCCAAGCTCTTTGCCTTCAGGAATATCATATTCAAATCCTTTAATGTAAAAGCTTCTAAGTCGTGTTTAATCCTGACTATGGCTCTATATGTGAATTGTTTCTTTCTGGCTGCTTACAGTATTTTCTTCATCTGAGAGGTCTGGAATTTGGTTTCAATATTCTTGGATTTTTCATCTTGGGAATCTCTTTCAAAAGGTGATCAGTAAATTTTTCAATGAATACTTTATCTTCTGGTTCTAGACTATCAGGGCAGTTTTTCTTGATAATTTCTTGAAAGATACTTTGTTGAAATTTTTTTAATATGTAGATGCCTTCAGTTAGTCCAACAATTCTTAAATTATCTCTCCTGGATCTATTTTCCAAGTCTTTTTTTTCTAGTGAAGTATTTTAAATAGTTTTCTATTTTTGTCCCACTCTTTGTACTTCGTTGGATTGATTCTTGATGTCTCATAGAGTAATTATCTTTCACTCATCCAATTCTAATTTTTAAAGAATTATTTTCTTCAGCTAGTTTTTGCACCTTATTTTCCACTTGGCCAATTCTACTTTTAAGGAATTGTTTCCTTCAGTCATATTTTCTCCATTCTTTTCAAAAATGTTGACTCTTAAATAACTCTCACTGATTTTTCCCAATTTTTCTTCTACCTCTCTTATTTGATGTTTAAAATCCTTTCTGAGCTGTTTGTTCTAAGAAGGGTTTTGGGACCTGAAATCATTTTATATTTCATTTTGAGTCTTCTTATTTGGACATTTTGTCATTGTTGCATTATCAGTTTGTGTTTTGAGCTTCCCTCTCACCATAATAGCTTTCTGTGATTTTAGCTCTTTCCTTTTCTTTTACTTTTTGCTTATTTTTAGCCTTTTCCATGACTTTTATATTTGAGCTCTGATCCTGGGGCACATGAAGCACTGTCCCAGTCACTTACTTCTCTGTGTCAGGATCTCTGACTGGAGTCTATGATTTGTAATTTTTTGGCCTGTTTTCCAAATAATATATTTTTGATATTAGATTCCTGGTATGTTTTCTTTTTCTAATTTTAAAATTTTGGGGTTTTTTTTCCCAAATTTAAAAGTCTTTTGGGTTTTTTTTCCCAAATATTTCTTGCCATCTTATGGATTCATTGATTTCTGTTTGGGCAGTTCTGGTTTTTGAGCAGTGTATATGTTGGTTAATGTTTACTGCTTTCTCTCCTATGCTACTGATTTTTCTTTCAGATTTTTTTTTCTTTTTTTCCAGCAGTTCTTCCTTCCTTTCTTAATCTTTTTTCTCTTTCCATCTCTTGCTTTATATCTTCAAGGCATTTTTAGAGTCCTGGAAGAAACTACTTGTTCCAACTTTTGGTGACCTCTAAAATTGAAATAATTTTTGATAATGGTTATATGTTATTTATGTATCTCTCCAGGTTTAGATTCTAAATTAGGGCCTTGTGTTATGGCTAATCTCTACCCATCTGCTTTCAGATAGAGTTATCCAAACCTCTTGTTCTCCACCTAGAATATCTGGCTTTTGTCACTGACCTCCTATTGAGGTTAGCAACAGAATCCTAGATTGTTAATGTTCAATTTGTTGGATCTTCATGGCCCTCTCTGGTATCTAGTGAATGAAGGAAGTGAGAAATCAGGTGCCTGATGAGTCCCAATTTGAACACTAGTTGGCACCCCACTTCACTAATCACTAATCCTACTCCTAATTGGCCTTCTAGGGTCCCCATTCTGATGTATTCTAAGCACACTCAGACTTTCTCAAGAAAATCCACTGTTCTTGCTGTCCCTAGACACAGAGACTTGCAAGGTTAGACTTGACCACAAATGCATTCACTTTACTGGAGCAGCTTTCATTTTGCCTGTGGCCTTCTGGTTGACATTTTTTGCAGTTGTTGGATGGAAGAAATAATTTGCTTTACTTTATCATTTGTTTTCCTGTTTATTATTTGTTCTGGTCCAAACTTTGGTGTTTCCCTGTAATGTTTATTTGCAGTCAATCAGACTTCCATCTTTGACAGCCATCTTGCCAGGTTGAAAATAGAAAATGAATTTGAAAGGAAATATACAGAGATGGAATAACTCCTGACTTGGAAGACAGAAGGTCTCAGTTAAACTAATAGTTGTTTTAGAACAAAAATCAAAAAGAAAGCCTCATTCAAACTAATAGTTTTCTTAGAACAAAAGTCAGAGGGTAGAGAAAATGATTATTATAGCATTAGTCATAATTAACTCTAGAAATACAGTTTCTATCATCTATTGCCCTTTCAAATACTAATTTTTAGGGGAGACTGCCACTTTGTTAGAGTTAATATTCCAGATAGCAGGAGAGGACACTGAGATCTCCATCAGAGCCAAATATGTATGCATGTGTGTTTATGGCAGAATTATTAAATTCCATAAAGGTAAGTTAATCATTTAGTAAAAAAAATATTGGAAGAAAAATTGAGTAATAGTTTTACCAATCTCTTAGAAGCCTGATATCAAATTAACATACTTCTACAAGTGTCAGTTTTATTCTAACTAATTCATGTATCTTGAGGCTTAGAAATTGGTAAATAATAAAAGTTACTAATCTTTCACAAAAACATTTCTATAGTTGCACATGATTCCACCTTCAATAGACTTGAGGCTTCTTGTACAGCAATGTCCTAAAGAATATGATTATTTTCTGTGCAAATTCCATATCTCTATTTTAGTATTTCCCAATATGATTTTAAATATGACATATTTTGAGAGGGGAGCATTTTTGAATACATTCTTCTTGATTGACAGTCAAGAAATTTCTCTCTGTAGTGATAGGTTTTATTTTAGCCTTTATTCATAAGAACTTGAAACTTTTACCATTTAAATAATATTTAGGGTTTAATAATTTTTTGTAACTTCTTATTTCTGTGTTTGTTTTTTAGTTTTCATTCTCTGAGAAGATTCTTGGTTGATTTTTTGTTTGTTTGTTTTTGGTTATTCTAGATATTGGTATATTTACAGTGACAAATAATTTAAGGCCAGTCAATTTTGGCAGGAAACTCCAACTTCTATATAATGTTTCATTAGAAAAAGCGAAGTTTCTCCCCACATTTGTCAAATAAAATTCTACCATCAGTTCAGGCTCTTCATAAGACTGCAATATGTTCTCAATCTTTCAGAGAGAGTCTACATGGATAGTATCTAGAGAATTTATGACTTTCTCAGGGATCATTTTGTATGTATTTGTAACTAATTGTAAATGGAAAATAGCAATTATATATTATTACAGCCTCCAAGATCACTGAAATTGGTCACTTATTTCATCAGTTCTTCCCTGAGAAAGGTCAGCCTTGAAATAAGTCAGACCAATTTGCATATTCTGGAAAGGAGTAATAGATCAACCTTTGAAACATTCATTAGGTATAAGGATGAACAGGAGAAAAAGGACAATAAGCACAAGTGCATAATCCTTATGACTCTTATGACCCTTGGACTTACATGTGTTTTAAATCTCATTGTATCTTCTCCCTTATTTTTCTTTTTCTAATACACATATGTATGTCTCTAATGTGTGTATATGTATACATGTGCTTAAACATTTATACACACATATATACATATTTGCATATAAATATATGCATGTCTATATATAATCATGTCAGGATTTTATATGTGTGTATATAAAGTGCATGTATGTATATAAAAACACCATATAAATACTTTAAAGCATGTTAGTAAATGAAGCATAAAAATATTTGTAGTTTGTCAGAGAAAAAAAGATAAGGCTTTAAAAGTAGTTCCTGTATACTACAAGGCAGGTGGTGTGATATTCTGAGAAAAGTGCTGAATCAGCAGTCAGTTGACCTGGGCTGGTTTATAGGATTTATCGTTTTGTACATGTGTGATATCAGGTAAACCATTTCACAACCTGGATTTTAACTATTTCATCTAGACTAGATACTTACTGAGATCCTTGTGAATTCTTAGACTCTGGAATTATATGATCTGTAAAATGAGCCATTGGACTAAATAAATTTAAAGTTTCCTCCCTGAACCTTTCTTTTTAAATACTACTATGATTCTATGAATAAAAGGCAGGTGAGGTCCTTTCTGTCTAAATTTATGGTTCTATTTAAATTGAATCATAATTCTTCAATTTATATACTTCAAAAATCATCCATCTACTCTGATTTTGTTTTCTTATCTCTAAGTTTTGGAAATTGGACCCCTCTGGGTCTCAGTTTATGATATGTGCAATGGCAAGCAAAGTAGGATACTTTGCCATTTTTGTTTTATTATAATCAAGTTCCTCCGAATAATGTGATTAAAGAAGATCTTCCCCACCCTTTAATGGGCCTGGGAAGATTTATAGGAAGGCCCATACCTTTTGCTAATGATTCACTGGTTCTCAGCAGTTGTGATGGCTTCTGGTTCCAAAAAGTGTATAAAGACTCTGAGATGGAGGTTTTACTTTGGGGCTTACAGACCAGAAGTGTTTTGTTTGGCCAGACAAGATTCTGGAAAGCTGCTAAGGAGAACCCCAGCATTGAAAACCCAGATGAAGGTGCTTCCCTCTCGGGTAATTATGTATGTGTGGTCAGATAGTTATGCGTTGATCTGTGATGTATAGTCAGACAGTTTAAAAGCCTGTCTGTTGATCTTTAATTTCTCCGTATTTTCTCTGCAGTTCAGGGTGCTGACTCTTCCCACTGAACTAAATGACTGATACATGTGCTTGATTAAAGTTATTGTTGACCCCTCAAAAGTTGCTTTTTCTTTTAGAAAAGCAGACCAAAGAACCTGGGATAGCAGGCCCCCCTGTGTATATCGAGGTGCTTACTATTACAATATGTTATGTACTGTTAGTAGCAAAGATCTTTAAACGGAGATGAACTAGCCAGCTATATTGTGATTTTCAGTTTTCAGTAATATGAAATTGTTGGCAGGATACCAAATTCCTGAAGATCTATGAATGTGTTTGTTTTTATTGCTAAAGATTCTATTTTACAGAAACACTTTTTTAAGTTAATCATATTTGTGCAACTGTAATTCTTCTCCTCTGGTTCCCCATTACCACATATCTAGAAATCATTTAGAAGTACATGTCCCATGGGCACCTCAAGTCAATAGATCTGAAACAGAATTCATTATCTTTTTCCCAAAACTCACTCCTCTGAACTTCCCTGTTTCTATGTAAACCAATACCATCCTTCCAGTTATCATAACTTTACATCCTCAGAGTCAACTCTTTATTCTCCCTCTTCTCAAATAATGATTAAGTTGCCAAATTTTGTCAATTCTACTTCTATTGATTCTTTCCTATCTATTCTTTTCTATCAACTCACACTGCTATCACCATAGTTAGGCACTCACCACTTCTAATCTAAACTATTTCAGTAATCTCCTTCTTGGTCCCTTTGCTTCAATTTCTCACTTATTCAATCATTCTTCAACTGAGTTGAAGTTAATTTCCTAAAACATAGATCTGGCAATATAATCATGTTATACAACAAACTGTAGCATCTCCTTATTATCATTAGAATCAAATATAAACTCCTTAGCTTAGCATTAAAATCTCTTTTAGTATGGCTACAAACTATATTGCTAGCATTATTATGTACTACTTTCATTCATAAACTCTGTTTTGTAACCTTATTGTCCTTTCTGTTACCCATACATGACATTCCAACTCCCATCTCTGTGTCTTTGCTGTCCCTCATGGGTAGAATATGGCAGATAAGTGGTGAGGGCAGCTATGTGGATCCATAAACGGAGTTCCAGGACAGGTCAGGAATCAGAAAGATTCATCTTCCTGAGTTCAAATATGGCCTCAGACACTTACTAGAGATGTGACCTTGGTCAAATCATTGGACCTTGTTTGCTTCAGTTTCATATGTAAGATGAGCTGAAAAAGAAAATGGCAATCCATTTCAGTATATTTGGCAAGAAAATCTCAAATGGGATCATGAAGAGTTAGATTATGGAAATGAATGAATAAGAATAGTACTTGGAATGAAATATCTTCTCACCTTCACTTCCTCAATTTCCTTTAAAATTTGGATTAAGCACTACCTTCTAAATAATTCCTTCCCCAATGTCTTCAACTCCTAAAGTCTCCTACAAAAGTTATTTTGCATTCATTGTGTGTATTTTTCTATACTTTATAATATTTACAAATATTGAATACTTCTTAGTATAATGTAAGCAACTTGAGGACATAGTACTTTGTTTATGTTAATATGTAAAACACAATTAACTGAAAAATTGAATGATTATAAGACGTGGTTCCTAATCTCTTCAAACTCTTGGACACTTTGTCTTGGGCTTTCTCTAATTTTCATTCCTAATATATAGTACCTAGAATTAAAAAATCAACAGTTCTGATATGAGCTGTGAGCAGAAGGATATAAGTGATTATCATATCCATTGTTCTATATTCAGGCATTAACATAACATGCATAAATTAAAAATTAAGAAACTTTGACTCTAGTAAATGCTCTTTAGTTTCTGGATCCTATTATCCCATTATGTAAATTTTAGACAGTACCAGCATTTACATTTCTCCCTAGAAACACCTTCAACAGACTTTTGGAATAACAATTATTTTTTACAGTGCCTGTAATTCTACCATTGAAGTTTCATACTGGTTAACAAACTCTCTCTTTCAAAGTATAAATTCACTTTGAGAGTTAAGGCTTCCTCAGTCACACTTTGGATGAAACACTCTTCTATTAAAAATTGCTTTTCTCCTAATATCTAGATAAGATCTGCTACCCTGAAAGAATGAGAATATGCTTGTAGAAAGGAAGGATGAAAGAAAAGTGATTTTAATGCATGCAATCCTTTGTGGTAGTGGAGGACTTTTAGAAAGGAGTACTTGAAAGGTTGATATTGGGTGAACAGGGGACAGATTAATAGGCAAGGGTCACCAATAAGGAGAAGGATAAATCCCAAGAAAAATTACACTAAAAAAAAATATTGTGTAGATTCAACCATGCCTACATGTGAAAAAGAGAGGACAGTGTTATGTGTAATTTTTCCACATAGAATTAGTGAATCTCAGAATGAGAATGGACTTCTAATTCATGCTAATGTAGAGCCCAATTTCCAAACCGTACTTAAACATGAAGCCTCTCTACTATAACCCTAACCAGTAGTAACCAAGTCTCTAACCAAGTCAGCAATGAGGACCCTAGTACTTTTTAAGTCATGCTCTTTCACTTCTGAACAAATTAATTATCTGGAAGATTTTAACGTCATCAATCAGTATAGCTATGTATGTCAGTGTGGCATGGCAAGCTGGTGTTTGAGGGAGCAAGTCCAAGTTGGTTCAAGTACTGTTTTCTGACCCGGGGTAAGCCACTTAGTTTATCAGTGACCCAGGTACTCTAGCAGAGGATGCTTCATCACTAAAAGTTTCCTGTACTAGTAAAAAATTAGGGTCAGGTCAAGAAAAGTAAATAAACATACAGTTGAGTGTGCCAAGTTATGAGTACACTTATTTGTATGAATATTGTCCTTTAGAAAATATTAAATTTATTAGACTTTGAAGCAGAAAAATACAGTAGATGGAACCTTCCATCTAATGATAGCAAGCTATTTTTTCAGCCTGCTGATGCTGAGGAGTGAAAAAGACACATTTTTTGTCATTTTCTGGCAGCCCAAGATCAAGAATTATGGATGGTTACCTTGATGCAAATAGGCTGCTACTGAAGGATGTTTACCACCTGCAGGGTTCTTCCCCACATCCCACTGAGGGAGTGGGCTTTCTGGCAATTGAGTATCCTGAAAACTGGCAGCTGGAAGGGTAGGAAGCTTGAAGTGCCTTTGACCAAGATGAACACTGATTTCAGGAAATCCAGAAAGTCACCTGGTTCTAAAATTAAATCTTTGAGGAGCCTCATTAATGATGCTATGTTTAGCTCTTGGTGTAACTCAAAGCACAGTTATTTGTGTACCTGTAAGGAGAGCAGTTTCTGAAGTTCATGAACTGGAAAAGGTGACAGACTGACTCAGGGAAGCTTGGAAAAGTCACCAGGAAAAATCACATCTTTTTCTAATTCAACTTTTTAAGGACATAATACTTTGTTCAGGAGACAGTTATTAAATATGGGGAGTTAGTACTACAGTACACAAGAACCATCTTGCAGAGAATTTTAACAAGCAAATAAGAGGTCAAAATAAGCCCACTATTCATAAGATTTGGAGCTGGAAAGGACCCTAGAGGTCAAGTCTAACTCCTTCATTTTATAATTGAGAAAGCTGAGGTTCAGAGAGGGAAAAGAGACTTATCAAGATGCAGAAGCACTGCTACTAAGGTAATATTTTAATGAGTCTTCTTGACTTTTAAGTTTAGTGACCTATTCACAGTTCTATATTTGCACTCATCAATAGAGATTCCTTTTTCAAAATAATAAAGACCTTTAAAAAGTCTTTCTTCTTATTTCCCTGATTAATATTATTTTTTTTCAGAAAGTAGCTATAGATGAAGTATTGCAAACAAATTCACTATTTACCCTTCTCGTTAATACCCAAGCTGGAATGAATCTAAGAATATGGGTGATGATCCCCTATATGATATGAACTTTTGACATTGCTTTGGTTAAATGGCATTTTATTAGGCTTGCCTAAAACTGGTGAATAATCTACTTTCTAAAGGAAATAAGAGTGGTTTTGTTACCATTGGCACATCAGGAAGCAGTTTTCTCTGTCTCTCTTGTAGAAAAGAGGATTTTCTTCCAAGTAACTATTGATCCATATTGTTCACTGTGAACTTTAACATAAGTAGCACTTTCTGAACTTATTATAGATAAGCTGAAACTATTTTTGTACTTGAGAGAGAAAATGAAAGATAATTATGCCTTGTTCAGAAAAATGCCAATTTTAGGTGACATGCATATGGTCCTTTAACTGAGATAAGGTAAAGCTCCAAAGCATTACAATTTGTCTGTAAAAATGAGACTATAAGTTAAAAGTAAGCATCCCATTATCTAAACTGTCTAGTCATACTTTTCCCCCTTAGTGCTACATATGTCATAAAACCAAGAAAGGATTTTGTATTGTGTTTTTAGGATTTTAAAAAATACTAGTATGTATCTACAATATATTTATTTGCAAAATCATGGTTTAAAGTTGGAATGGACCTCAGACTCATCTAGTCCAAGGCTTTATAAATGATTAAACTGAATGCTAGTAAAACTATATAAATTTTTTCAAGGTCACTTATTTAGTAAATATTAGAGGCAAGATCTGAACCTACATCCTCAAACTTCAAAATAAATATCCTTTCCACTATATCACTTCTATTACAATATCTCTATTTTGGCTTTTTCCTCAAAGGTTGAGGAAATTTTAGCTGCGCAGGCTATCAGGTCTAACTATGATAAATTAGGTACAAAAGGAAGAATCGTAACACAGGTCATTTCAAAATAACTACTTGGTTCACTGGATCACATCACTCACTTCTATAAATTTCTACTTTTCTATTATCCAATTTATTACAATTTATGGAATTGAATGTAATTTTATTATTGCAATATAACTGTCTCACAATCTCTGAATAATAATTTCCATGAACCAGCCTCAGAATAAGGAAAAGTGTGGTTAATATCTTTCATCTCTCAGTGCGCCCAGATAATTCTTTAAAACTATGAGTAAAATTACATGCAGCCTCTTTACTAGTTATGTGACCCTAGGAAATTGTGTAAGTGTAGAGAATGCTTGTAGTCCTCATTGTTGATGACAATGGTGATAAAGCTGATTATAATGACAGTTAACATTTATATAGCACTTTAAGAGCTGCAATGCACTTTACATGTTACATTATTTTATCCTCAAAACAACCCTGTGAAATAGATGCTACCATTAGACTTTTTTTTTTACAAATGAGAAAACTGAGAATCACACAAGTTTGTGACTTGACCAGTATCCAACAGCTAATAAATGTTGGCAAGATTCAAACTTAGCTCTTTCTAAATTCCAAGTCCAGTGCCATCCACCTAAGACAGTATATTATCTGACTTCTTGAATTAATCCAATTTCATTCCCAAATAGTAACAACTAGTAGGTTTTTTCCCTCAAACCATCTTCCCTTTGAACTCTGTACAGCATACCATTTTTAGTTGTGATGAATAATTTTCTCAAGCATAAAACTTCATCAATAGTTAAGTAAAGAAATTTCTGTTATTTCTATTAAGAAAAATAAATGTCTAAAATGTTATTCAATTATCCATCTTATTTGTTCTCCTCATTCCAATTTCATCTATAAATATTCTCTGGATAATGTGATTTTGTTCTCTCTCATGCCAAATTTTCTGTACTCATTCCTCAATACTTTTCATTGTTTTGCAAAATAATGAAACAATTACTAATAATCCTCCAATTATTGTAACTGTCTTCCCAGATTGTATTTTGTAGTGTTTTGAGACAATTCCTTCTTATGTGTAAGGACTGAAGCAATGGCATCCCAGGTTCATAGTACTCTTTTGATTTATATCCACTCAAAATCATAACTAATAAACCCCCACCAAACTCATTATTTGATTAGTCAGCCAAAGGACACAATTATTTCAAGGTAAAGAGCAAACTTGCTGTTTCTGAAACAGCAAAGAGAGAAAACTTTCAATAAACTTTTCCCCCATAAACCATGGCACAACTTCTTTAAAAACACATGCATCTTGAGTATTCAAAAAAGTGGGCAGACCTAAGTAACACTTTTTACTGAAATCTGCAAGTGTCACTGTCTCCACCACTGTCTACTTTCAATGTGTGGAACAGAACAACTGATCAGATAACTAGTGGAGTCAATCACAAAACAGGCTACCCATGTTTGGTTTGGTTTGGTTTTTTCTTGTAGCCTGTATCTGAATTTACTTACATAATATTTTGTGTTAGTCATTCATGGTATAAAATCTAACTTCATTTTTAAGGAAAGAGATGTGAAATCATGAAACTTAATTAAAAATTAATTTAAATTATAAATGGTATCTTACGCTATCCAGTCTGTGGATGTGTATGGACATTATGATAAGAAGGCCCAGAGAAAAAGAAGACATGAATACAGAGGGATATATAAAATTCTAAGACTGCAGCATGTTTTCCATGGCTATTCTTTATCATTAGATTATTAATATACTTTTAAAAAATTTGAACCAAATTTCTGCTTGTGTGTGTACATGTATCTAGGTGCTGCAATAGAAATAGTGAGAGGCCTAAGCTGCAATGCACTTTACATGTTACATAACTGGATCTATTCTTGTTTTTTTTTCTTTTTCTTTTCATGGCCTATTGGTCATGTATGTGTATGTGTGTGTGTGTGTGAGTGTGTGTGTGTGTATCAGCAAAACAGTCTGCTTAATTTTACATGAAGATAATACCCCTGGAGAGTTTTTCATGGTTAGTATATCACATTCAATCCAATTTTCAACACAGAAAATGAGTCATATATATTTTTAAAAATCTTTATAGGCTGACAGATAATGCCCTAATGCTCTGTCTGTCTGACCTTAGTAACTTTAATTTCAGACTCCTCTCTTTTGCCTTTCTATGTATCCCTAGCATTTGGCAAAATGTCTTGCATATAATGTCTTTAATAAATTTTATTAGGTACCTTTTACTTTGAAGGGGCACAATAATGTATAGATTATATAGAATATATTCTACTTGCTCTAAAGATTCTTTCTCTTTCCATGCCATATATTAATTATAATAATGAAGAAGCATGAGCTATAATTATCAGGCCGTTATTCTCAATCTATAGAAACAAGTCTTTTGAAGATGTAAGTTCAACTACCAACTCTGCTGTTGGATCATTGTGTGTCCTTGCTTAAGGTACTTAACTGAGCTTCAGTCACTTTAAAATTGGAAGAAATATTACTTATACTATCTCTCTCATGGGAATATTGTGAAGACCAAGGGATTTTATTAAAAAAACAACTCAGATAGATATACTCATACATACATATGTATGCGTGTGCATATGGGTGTGTAAATATATGGATATATATGTATGGATATAGGTAACTATATTTAAATATGTTTTTCTGAAGGACTTTACAAAGAGTAAAGCCTATGACATGTTTGACAGACCCCCTTTAGTAAATTTATAAGAAGGCATAGAAAATCATTTCACAGATGTTCTGTCCTGTCATTTTCTTCTGTGATACTTATGATCCTGTCTTTGAGATCTGCATGTTTGCATACTTTCTATTTATCTTTGTTTCTCTTCTTCTATGTTGTTTTTCTTTACTGTGTATTTTCATTCCCACTCTATTGTTCTCTTTTGTTACTTTGATAAGGTTTTCCGCTGCAGATTAAAGCTATTTTTGTGATTGTTGTTGAAAAGGATGGATAGAAAAGGATGAATTGCAGCATGCATTGTCAGAGGAAACACCTAAATTGCTAGTCACAGATACATTTAATGATTGGATATTAAGTGAAGTACTGACTTTATAAAAGAGTACTGACCTTAGATAGAGGACACCTCAGTTAATATATTAGCTTTAACTTTACTCTGTATACAAAAGTGAATAAATAATTTGACACCTCTATGACTCAATTTTTTTCTTGTATTCAATGGTAATATCAATGACTGCACTCCCTAACTTACAGGGTTCACTTTGGGGGAAACAGCAAAATTTAATGCACTAAATGACATATATTATTGTTATGATTTGGTAAGTATTTTGGTTCAGATTTACACCTCAAAGATTAATCAACTCTAGTTGTTTCTTTTTTCTAAGAAAACAGGAATCCAAAAGAAAGCTTATAAAAACAATCCAGAAACATATTCACTTACCCTAAGCTCACTCATTACCCTTGCCTTACCAGTTACCAGTAGCAAATTTTCACTAACAGACCCAAGGACATGACACAGATTTACATCAAACCTGATCCATATTACCTGGTCTCCCTTCCCTCTTACCAGGGCTTTAGAGTCCCTGGCCCAAGGATGTGCAAGTTTCCTCAGGTCTCAACTGATGGAATAACAATAGCCCTTGAGGAGCAAAGGCCTATGAAGGGACAGCAAACAGGAAGCACAAAAGCAGCAAAGCTCTGAACTCCTGGTAGCTCTCATTTACCAGTGACAAGGAAAAGAAGGTCTGTTGGTACCAGGGAAAATAGTCTCTGAATCATTGATGCCAGACTATAAAGCTAAGAAACAGAGGGAATGGAACAGGACACAGGGACAGAATTCTGTGTACTTGGTGAATTGTGCAGCACTGCACTAAGACTAAAGAAAGACATACCATCTCTGAGGCTACCTCTGACCATCCAATAGTCAGTTGGGGAAGAAATCTAGGTTTGATCATGGTAAATTTCCCAGTATAGGAGGAGATTGAAACACTAAGGTCCAGTTCCTTAGGAACCAGAGCCAGAGGAGAGGGAGTCAGAAATGAGCAATAAGTCAGGGGAATTGGGGGTGAGGGGAGGGAACTGAAAGTATCAAAGATTCTGGGATGAAGAAACTTCAAAGACTGAATAAAAACAGATCAGTCAACAGAAAAAAAATGAAATGTTAGGAAATAGAGCCTGTAGCTCAAGTAAAGAAGTTGAGACACCTAAGAAAAAGTACTTCAAAATAAAGGAAATTTAAACATTTGATGAGATAAAATACCTTATGGGTCTGAGAACAGGGACCCACAATACGCTGTTATTGAACAGTTTAAAAAAGAACTGAGAATTATGAGAGCAAAATGTATGTCCTGCAAAAATAATGAGCAGAATAGGAAAACAAAAACCATCACAACAACAAACCTTTAGTGCAAAACCTTACTAAAGAAAGAGAAGAGAGAACAATAGAATGGGAATAAAAATGTACAGTAAGGAAGTGAATGTAGAAGAAGAGAAACAAACATAAATAGAAAGTATATTCACTATGCAAATATGCTGATTTCAAAGACAAGATATTTCAAAGTCTAAGGATCATAAGTCTCACAGAAGAACATGACAGGACAGAAAACCTTAACATTGACACTATAATGAAGGAAATAATAGAAGAGAACTTCTCAGAACTGCTAATCCTAGAAAATAAATTTTAAGTTGAAACAATTTATAGATTGCCTCCAGGAAAACAAAACAGATAAAACATCAAGGCTGCATACTCCAAGGTAAATAATGGTTATATTTACCATCTTATTTCAGAAATGAAAAGTTCTTCAATCATGAGAAAGACCTTCAAATATGAAGAAAATGACATTAGATTAATGTGAGACTATTCCATACCCAATAGAAAAAGGAGGGAATGGAATGGTGTGTTCTGAAGAGCACTGGAGCTCAGGATACAATCCAGAATGACCTATTCTGCAAATTTGAGCCTAACAATGCAAAAAATTATTCATCTTTTGTCCATATTCAATAATAAAGAAGAATTTGAAAAGTTTCTTAGAGGGGGGAAAAGGATGACTAGAACATTTACTTCTCAAACACCCAAAATAAAAGAAATGCAGGAAAAATAATGAAATACAAATATCAGTAGAGTGACCACAGTAAGACCAATAAGAGGCATCTTTTTTAAATGTACAGGAGACAGTTGAAGATGGAAATCTAGTAGATGTAACAGTGAAGAGGAAGAAGAGGGAAGTTATAGACAGAACCTGAAGATACCCGCTCTTTAGATGAATTCTTTTCTGGGACTATAATTAAAATAAGTGAGGGTACATTAAAGTTATGTAGGGAAGTATGAAGATAGGGAATGAGTGATATTATAGGATCAAATAAATCCTAACAATTAGGCAAAGTGACCTTTGTCATCTGAGAAAGAGGAAAGTCTACAAGGAATTCAATGAGGAAGACAAGGAAATGATTGGAAGGGAGGAAGGAAAGGGGAATTTATTTTGGAAATGAGAGGTGCTTCCACTGATGAATGATCCTATGAATGAGGGGAGATGAAGACCTTATATTGGATGAGACCTGGAGGATTTGGTACCTGATAAGTCTCCTTGTTCTATGAGAGGGGAGAGCTGGAACCTCTAGAACAATGGGAATCTAGAGGAGTGAGGGAAATGAACAGAGGGAGGAGAATTCTAGGTAAATGTAGGGGAAAAAAGGTCAATAAGATATGGTATAGATCACTAAAGGGGTGGTGCCCTGCCATGGGACAGTGTCCTCTCTGAATCTGAAGAACTGACATTGTTCTAAGAAAGAAGTGCAATGGGAAATAGGAATCCATGGGATAAGCTCTACATTGCAGAAGCAGAAGCAGAAGCAGAAACATTCTAGAAGGTAGAGCCTAGAATGGATAATTTGGAAGCTTTGTTCTATGAAGACCACAATCAAGACTACAGAGGGGAAATAGAAAAAGAGAGAGAGAGAGAGAGAGAGAGAGAGAGAGACAGAGAGACAGAGAGACAGAGAGACAGAGAGACAGAGAGACAGAGAGACACAGAGAAAGAAAGACAGACAGAGACAGAGAAGAGAGATAATAGAGGGTTAAAATTTGAAAGACTTTTTGGAAAGAAGCACAAAAATGAAATTAAAAAAATAATGAATATTATTTAACCAATAATAGCTAAAGGGGAGAATAGAAAGGACAGAATCTACCTGACAAAGAAGGGGAGAAGAGCCAGAAGAAATATGTAATGAAATAAAAGTAAGAAAGAAAAAACTATTAAGTATAACTCTAAAAGCAAAGGGGTAATTGACAAGCAAGAAGAGAGAATCTAGGGTGAGGAAGAGCCACTGGGAACAGGGCCATTTTAAAAAGAAAGAAATAAAGTAACCAAAGGAGTATGATATTGTGGTGAGAGACTGAGGAACAAAATCATAACTTGAAAATAAATACAGATGAAAATATATGCCTAACTCACAACTTTAGTGGAATTTGACAATCAAATAAAATTTAAAAGAGTGACATATTGGATAAGAAAAGAAAATCCTACAATCTGTTGCTTATAAAAAATCATGTAAAAATGAAGATACACACTAAACAAAACTAAGATGATGGAGAAAAAAATTTCTTATGTGTTAAGTGAATCAAACTCAAACAAAAAAAAACAAACACATTAATCCAAGAATTGACATTATGCTCTCTGACAAAGTAAAAGAAACAAAAAAGGATAAACAAGGAAACTCTTATTCTGTAAAGAGTCAGACACAAGACAATATCAGCAATAAACTTATGACATCCAAATGCCTTATGATCCAAATTCATAAAGAAAACAACAAAACTGAGAACACAACACAAACAGAGGAATGCTTTCAAAAACAGAAAATACTCAAACCATCAGAATAACAGCTAGAGAATACTAGCTTAAACAAGAAAAAAAAAAGATTGTGTTCTAAAGGAATTAGTAACGGGAAAGGGAGGTGGGGCGGGGGTGGGGGGAAGATACATCTGTACCTGATGGAATTAACAGAATAATTAGATCAGACTTTTTAAGGAACAGTATCAACATTTCACAAACTATTCTCAAAAATTGAGAAAGAACTACCAGAATTATTATTTTTCAGACAAAAATAGTCCGAATACCTAAATCATGGAAAGATAAAATATAGAAAGAAAACTACAGGCTAATATCAGTTCATTAACGGACATTGACTCAAACTTCTAAAGCAAAATTTTATCAAATAGATTACAGCAATTTATTCAAGAAATCATTCATCATGATGAAGTAGTATTAATACCAGGGAGTCAAGGCTGGTTCAACATTAAGAAATCAATACAATTAATCACATCCAATATTCTTTTCATTTATTTACTTATTTAACATTTAACATTCATTTTCACAAAATTTTGGGTTCCAAATTTTCTCCCCATTTCTCCCCTCCCCCCACCCCAAAACGTCTAGTGTTCTTATTGCCCGATCAGCAATCTGCCCTCTCTTCTAACTTCCCTCCCTTCCCTTGTCCCCATCTTCTCTTTTGTCCTGTAGGTCCAGATAACTTTCTATACCCCATTACTTTTATTACTTATTGTCTAGTAGTAAGAACAATACTCCTCAGTTGTTCCTAAAACTTTGATTTCCAACTTTTCTTCATCCCTCCCTCCCCACCCATTCCCTTTGGGAAGAAAGCAATTCAATATAGGCTATATCTGTGTAGTTTTGCAAATGACTTATTGCTGTTTACCTTTTCATGCTTCTCTTCATTCTTGTGTTTAAAGGTCAAATTTCTTGTCAGCTCTGGTCTTTTCATCAAGAATGCTTGAAAGTCCTCTGTTTCATTAAAAGATCATATTTTCCCCTGAAGTATTATACTCAGTTTTGCTGGATGGGTGATTCTTCCTTTGACCTCTGGAATATCATATTCCACACCCTTCGATCCCTTATTGTAAAAGCTGCTAGATCTTATGTTATCCTGATTGTATTTCCACAGTACTGGAATTGTTTCTTTCTAGCTGCTTGCAATATTTTCTCCTTGACCAGAGAACTTTTGAATTTGGTCACAATATTCCTAGGAGTTTCTCTTTTTGTATATCTTTCAGGAGGTGATCGATGGATTCCTTCAATATTTATTTTGCCCTCTGGTTCTAGAATCTCAGGGCAGTTTTCCTTGATAATTTCATGAAAGATTATGTCTAGGCTCTTTTTTGACCATGACTTTAAGGTAGTCCCATAATTTTTAAATTGTCTCTCCTGGATCTATTTTCCAGGTCAGTTGTTTTCCAATGAGATATTTCACATTCTCTTCCATTTTTTTATTCTTTTGGTTTTGTTTTGTGATTTCTTGGTTTCTCATAAAGTCGTTAGCCTCCATCTGTTCCATTCTAATTTTGAAAGAACTATTTTCTTCAGTGAGCTTTTGAACCTCTTTTTCCATTTGGCTATTTCTGCTTTTGAAAGCATTCTTCTCCTCATTGGCTTTTCGAACCTCTTTTGCCAATTGAGTTAGCCTATTTTTCAAGGTGTTATTTTCTTCAGCATTTTTTGAGTCTCCTTTAGCAAAGTGTTGACCTGCTTTTCATGGTTTTCTTGCATCTATCTCATTTCTCTTCCCAGTTTTTCCTCCACCTCTCTAACTTTATTTTCAAAATCTTTTTTGAGCTCTTCTATGTCCTGAGACCACTGAATATTTATTTTTGGTGTTTGGGATACAGAAGCTTTGACTTCTATGCCTTTTCCTGATAGTAAGCACTGTTTTTCCTCATCTGAAAGGATGGGAGGACATACCTGTTCACCAAGAAAGTAACCTTCTATGGTCTTATTTTTTTCCTCCCTTTTCTGGGCATTTTCCCAGCTAGTTACTTGACTTCTGAGTTTCCTCTCCATACCCACCTCACCTCTGTTCTGCCCAACTAGAGCTTGGGGGCTAAGATTCAAATGCTACTTCCCAGTCTCAGGGCTTTCAGTGGGAGTGGGGCTGCTATTCAGTATGAAATTAAGTTCAGGTGCTCATGTGGGGACAGGGCCACCACACACATCTCAGTTCCCTCAGGGGGTTTTTGTAGAGACCTTCAACAAGGGATCCAGGAACCTTCTATGGTGTTATTGTTTTTTTTTTTTTCCCTTTTTGGGCATTTTCCCAACCAGTTACTTGACTTTTGGGTCCTTTGTCAAGAGCAGGGTATACACTGGGAATCTGTAAGATCTCAGTTCCTCCAAGGTGGCACAATCAAGAGTTCACTGTTCTGGACCCAGAGAGGGATTTTTGTGCCCAGAATCTTAGCAGATACCTCTCCACAGCCACTTGGCCTCCAGTTCCATCAAGTCAGCACTAGGGGCTGATTTTCAGATAAGCTGGATGGGCAGGGTCACCATTCAGTTTGAGACAAAGACCAGCCCTGCCAGGGCCTCCACCAGGGCTGAGGCAAAACTCAGCCCTTCAATGTCCCCAGGGGTTTTTACACTCCAACAATGGAGCTTCAATATGGGCTGCTGAGTTGGCTCTGTGGCAGCTGCTTGCTGCCAGAGCTATGGGAAGGCCCTTCTCCCTTCCTGGCCTGCAAATAAAACCCCATCATTGACCTTTGGTTCCTGTGAGCCGAGGGAACTGAGGACTGGCTACCTCAACTGGAGATTCTGGCCCAGAGGTGTCCTCCCCTCAGAGTCTTGTCTCATCCCACCATGCTCCTCAGCCAAGGCTGGGCTGGACTCTGTGTTTTTCTCCATGTCTGGTGCAGCCAACGTTTCTGTGGGCCTTTCAGGTCACCGTGGGCTGGAAATCTCCTCTACTCTGTTGTTCTCAATTTCTGCTGCTCCAAAATTTGTTGAGAGTCCCTCTCTACAGGTATTTTATGGGCTTCGGGGAAAACCTTGTGTAAGCATGTCTTTCTAGTCCGCCATCTTGGCTTTGCCCCCTCATATTAAATATTTTTACAAATATTTTGGAAACTTAGAAAAGATGAAGAAGAAGTTAATAACCATTTTCCTGGGGATGAAGTACATTTATACTTGAGAGAGAGAGAGAGAGACAGACAGACAGAAAGAGAGACAGAGACAGAGAGAGTCTTAAAAATCTTTCCTCACTTGATTCATTTTTTCATTATCATTTCATGTTTCAATTATATGTTTTCCCAGGTGGAAAAAAATCAAAATTTTCAAAACCACAAATCATCTAACTAGATGGAAAAAACTGACAAAAGACAACAATCTTTTATGCTAAAAACCCTATAATATATAGGCATATAGGGACCTTTTCTTAATATCAAAAAAGTGTATATCTAAAACTACAAGCAAGTATCATGTGCAATGGGATACAATGGAACCTTTTCCAGTGTAGACTAGAGCTGAAAAGAAAATTTGACTTTCAAACACAAGAATGAGAAGAAACATGAAAAAGCAAACAGCAAAGAGAAGTCATAAGGGACTTACCAAAGGTGAACTCTTTACATTCCTACACAGAAAGACAATATTTGTAACTCTTAAAACTTTTCAATATCTGGGTTGTTGGTGGGACTACACACACACACACACACACACATACACTTACACACGTGCACATGCACACACGCATGCACGTACACACAGAGACCGAGAGGACAGAGTGAATTGAATAGAATGGGTTCACATCTTAAAAAAATTAAGGTAAACGGTGAGAGAGAAATTATTGGGAGGAGAGAGGGTGAAATGGAATGGGGTAAATTATGTCTCATTGAAGAGGCAAGCAGAAGACATTTTAGTGGGAGGGAAAAAGAGGAGAGCTGAGGAAGAAAACATGAAGTTTACTCTCATCACATTCGACTAAAGGAAGGAATAAAATGCACACTCATTTTGCTATGAAAACCTATCTTACAATACAGGAAAGTGGAGGAGAAGGAGATAAGCATGGTGGGGGGGATGATGGAAGGGAGGACAATGGGAGGAGAGAGCAATCTGAAGTCAACACTCAAGGAGGGACAGGATCAAAAGAGAGAATCGAAACAATGGGGGTCAGGATAGGATGGAGGGAAATACAGTTAGTCTTACACAACACGACTGTTATCGAAGTCATTTGCAAAACTACACAGATATGGCCTATAATGAATTGCCTGCCTTCCCAAAGGGAATGGATGGGGAGGGAGAGATGGGGAGAATTTGAAACTCAAAGTTTTAGGAACAACGGTCGAGTATTGTTCTTGCTACTAGGAAATGAGAAATACAGTTAATGGGGAAGAGGAAGTCATCTGGCCCTACAGGACAAAAGAGAAGATGGGGACAAGAGAAGGGAGGGATGATAGAAGGGAGGGCAGATTGGTGATAGGGGAAATTAGAATGTTCAGTGTATTGGGGTGGGGGGAGGGGACAAATGGTAAGAAAATTTGGAACCCAAAATTTTGTGAAAATGAATTTTAAAAGTAAATAAATAAATTTGTATTAAAAAAATGCTGTTGTGATATAAGAAATGATGACATCAGTGATTTTAGGAAAAAGCAACATGGAAAGATTTGCATGAAAAAATTAAGATTAAAATGAACAGAATTAAAAGAACATTGTGCACAATAACAGCAATATGGTTATAAAAATAAATTTGAATGACTATGTCATTTTGAGTGTTGCGAATGCTCAAATCATCCCTTCACCATTTAGAGCCATTGTGGGTCACATTCTGACTAAGACCATGAAGAAGGCAGCAGGAGTCACCATCTAAATGTTCCCCCAGGAATCCATTAATGGGGGGGCAGGAAATCCAATATGTTCCAAATTATTTCTAGTAGCTCTTTTGTAACATTTACGAACTGAAAGCAAAATAGATACTCATTAATTAGGTAATGGCTAAACAAATTGTGGTGCATAAATGTAATGGAATATTGCTGTACTGTAAGAAATACCTTGTGTGATGAATACAGAGAAGTGAGGAAATATCTATATGAACTGATACGAAGTGAATTAAACAGGACCAAGAAAACAATTTACACAGAAACTTCAGTATAAATGCAAAGAATAGCTACACACGAAAACAAATAGTAAATGCAACAAAATCAGAACAAGAGGTATTCAGTTGAAGAGATTTGAGACGATACTACCAATCTGCCCCATTCAAGGAAATGGGAGTTCCGTAGGCGTTACATATTGCATATATTTTCAGATTTTCTCAATGAATTGATCAATTGTGCTGATTTTCTCCCCTCTTAAAAAGGATTATTTGTCAAATAGGATAGATCTCAGGAGATCTCAGAAGAAATGGTTGGGGGCAGGTGGGAGAGATACATAGGTTACTATGGCAATGTAAGACAAAGGAAACATCAATAAAAGTGTTTTTAAACAATTTTATCACATTTTAGCCATTCAATTTTTAAGAGATATTAGTTAAAAAGAAATTAGTGTGATAAGATAATTGGTACATTCTGGTCTGAACATATATTTTGGGGTGGTTTATCTCTCCTTCCTTTCTCAGCTAAATTCCTTGAAAATAATAAGTTTAATCAGTACCTACATTTTCTTTCCTCTCAATCTCTTCTTAACCTTTTGTGCTCTGTCTTGAACCTTTCAGTTAATTCTTCAAAATTAACAATGATATATTTGCCAGACCTAATGATCTTTTCTCAGACCTTATTCTTTTTTATCTCGTTGGAACTTTTGACACCATCAATCACCCTTTTCTTGACACTCTCTTCTTTCTAGATTTTCATGGTACAGATCTTTTCTCATTTTCTTTTTTTTTTTTTTTTTTTCTAGTATGACCGTTCCTGAAATTCCTTTTTTGGATCTTCATCCAGGTTGCAGCCAGTAACCACAATTTTTTCTCTCCAAATCTCTGAATCTTCTTGTCTCCCGCCTCAATACCAGTTACATTTTAGATTTCATCAGTTTCCCCATATTCAATTATCATCACTATTCAGATGATATTTAGATTTATTTATCAAGCCCTACTAATCTCACATTTCCAACTCCCTATTTGATATATTGAATGGGATATAAAGACATTTAGAGCTCAACATCTCCAAAGCTGAACTCATTGTCTTTTGCCAGACATTTTCCCCTTTCTAACCTCCCTAATAGTCTTAAGGGTATCATTTTCTTTCCATTCACCCAGCTCTAGAATCTAGTTTTCATTCTCACCTCCTCTCACTTTAATCCCCATAAACAAGTTGTTGCCAAATCCTTTTATTTCCGTCTTCTCTGACTTCTCTGGTTTCCTTTAATTCTCGGTTAAAAGCATATGTTCTAAATGGAACTTTTTTCCCCCATTTCTCTTAATTCTAGTTAATACTAGTTACTTTCCAATGAGATTATCTCTAATTTATCTGGTAGATCTCGTCTTCATGCATGGTCATGTGCATGGTTTTCTCCATTACATAGTAAACTTTTTGAGAGCAGGAACTGTATTTGCTTTATTTTTTTAATTTCCCATACTTTAAACAGTGTCTGACACATTAGTCACTTAATCAATCCTTTTTTACTTGACAATAGAAACTAAAAGAAAAAAAGAGAATACTTCTTATTACTATATCACTCCACTTCGTAAAAAAGATTTAGGTAACTGAAACATTCTGTTGGCTCTTTCAAACTTGTTGCTGTACTAACTATTTTTTTTTCCTTTTTTTCAGTATTTAATTTTTCCCAGTTACATGAAGAAACAGTTCTTAAGTGTAATTTTTTAAAGTGTTGAGTTCCAAACTCTCTCCCTACATTCTCACTCCTCATTGAGAAGGCAAACAGTTCAATATAGGTTATACATGTATCATCATGCAAAATATATCCACAATAGTCGTTACGAAAGAAAACACAAACAAAAAACCTCAAGGAACATAAAGTTTAAATGTGTTTTTCAACCTCTGTCCATACAACATAAGTTCTTTCTCTGGGGATGGATAGCATTTTTCATCATAAGTCCTTCAGAGATGTCATGCATCATTATATTCCTGAGAATAACTAAGTCATTCACAGCTGATCATTTTGCAATATTACTCTTACTTTGCACATAGTACATTTCACTTTGCATCACCATGTGCAAATCTTTCTAGATTTTTCGTGAAGGCATCATGCTTATCATTTATTATAGTACAATAGTGTTCCATCATAATCACATACCACAACTTGTTCAGCCTTTCCCCAGTTGATAGGCATGCCCTCATTTGCCAATTCATTGCCCTTAGAAATGAATTGCTATGAATATGTTTGTACACGTAGGTGATTTTTCTTTTTGTTTTCTGTCTCTTTGGGGATGCATACATAGTAGTAGTAATGCTAGGTCAAAGGGTATGCAAGGTTCTACAGCCCTGTGGATACAGTTTCAAATTGCTCTACAGAATAGTTGAATCAGTTCACAGCTCCACCAAAGTGCATTGATGTCTCATTTTTTCACACCCTGTTTTCTTCTGAGTGTGAGTTTTGATCCTTCTTGTCACCATAGTAACTTTCTATAGTCATTTTTCTCCATTGTTTGCTCATATTCTCAGCCTGTTATTTGACTTCTAACTCTTTGTTAAAGTAGGATTCTACTTCCAAGGTAGAGAGAGCACTGTCCCAACTTCAGGGGTTTTGTGCAAATACTTTCAGAGATTCTTCTAGAAACTTATGTGTTCCTGTCTTCTAAGATGATATGATCTGAGGAGAGGTGTTTACTACTCTCCTGGCCTGTGCTCTGGTCTGTGAATGACCACAAGCACTCTTTTCTTCCTTAGAACTGTGAGGAATCTTCTCTCTCCACTGTGGCTGCAAGTTTTGCTGTGTTTGTGTTCCTCTTCACCTTGGGTCTGTGACCCAGGAGGGAGGCCTGGATCAGAGTAAGGGCAAAGCAGCAGTCCTGCCTCAGAGCTAGCAAAAAGACCCCTATAATCTCTTTCTGACCGGATATTTCACCCTCTTAAAATCTGAGGATGGAGGGAGGTTTGGAAGCAGTTGTTGCTGTTGATTCAATCACTTCCAAGGCCTACTCCTGGTTTTCTGTGCCTGGGAGAGAGGCAGGTTGCTGTTCTGGCATGGACCATGTTGGACTGTTATCCACTCTCTCACCCAGGTGGGACAGACCATTTATGCTGACCTTTCAAATTGTCTTTGATGGGCTGAGAGGTCTTGAAACTGTCAATGCTGCCAATGATCAGTCACCTCAAGATCTAATCCTGGCTTTCTGGGGCCAAATGTGCACTGGCATGGCACGTTCTGGCCTATGTTGGACTGTGCTCCTCTCTTAGCCTGGTGCAACAGACTTTGATGACCTTTCAAGTTGTATTGGGCTGAAAATGTTCTTCACTCCTTTTGGGGGGTTATGCTGTTCTTGAATTTGTTATTTTAAAAGATATTTGGAGAAGTTTTTGGGGAGAGCTCATGTGAGTCCCTGCCTTGGATCCACCCCTTTGCTAAAACTTTCTAGGAAAAGCAATAGAATGAAAGTATTTTGTCCATTTCAAATTTCTCAGGTTTAACATTTTATCTCAAGAGATTATGTTAGAATTGGTGTAATTGTACAATATCTTTTCACTTAAAAAATTATTTAATCAACCATCTTACTGTATGTCAATAGCTAATTTAGAAAAGACCAAAATAGTAACAGGACATTTCCTTTCAAGCTACAATTTATTTCATTGATGGATTTTGTATTTCAAGTGATATATCCAGGTACTCTGTGCTAGCCTCAGCACAGCCTATGAATCATCTTTCCATTTAAGTGAATTTTTTTCTTAATATACACCTAAATATACATACCAACACATATAATGTGCATATTATATGCACATAGACATACCCACATTCAGTGGTGTTTATATAGTATCTATTATGTGACAAATACTATGATAAGCCATATCATCTCATTTAAGATTTACAACACCCCAAATGTAGGTATTATTATCTTCATTTTAAAGTTGAGAAAATGAGACAATAAGAGGTTAAAAGAATTGCCCAGGATCACATTGCTAGTAAATTTCTGAGAACAGATTTGAACTCGGGTCATCCTGATTTCAGGCCCAACAATCTAACCAACTGACCATCTGTAGAAGAAGATCTTTATTCAAACTGTATCTCTGATACTTCCTTGCCTTGTTAATGTTGACAAATCTCCTAACATGTCAAGGACTTCTATGTGTCCACAAAAGGAGAAGGTTAGGTCTCATTCCTTCCAGCTGTAGAGCTATGATATTATATGAAGTTAAGTAGCAGAGTGGATAGAGTGCTTAGTCTGCAGCCAGTAAGACCTGAGTTCAAATCTAACCTCAGGAATTTACTGAGATATGTTCATGAGCAAGTGATATATTCCTCAGTTTCCTCAACTAAAAATGGGGTATAACAATAGCATCTACCTCACAGAGTTACTGTGAGTATATTAGCAACAACAAAAATGATAATAGCTCACATTTACCTACTATGTGCCAGGCATATAATTATTGGTTTTTATTTCAGCCATGCCCAGTTTTTTGCAACCTTATCTGCATTTTTTTCTTGGCAAAGATTTTACAGTGGTTTAACATTTCCTTCTCTAGCTCATTTTACAGATGAGGAAACAGGCAAACAGGGTTGAGTGACTTGCCCAGGGTCACAGATTTAGTAAGTATCTGTGCCTGATTTGAACTTAAGAAGATGAGTCTTCCTGACTTCTGGTCTGGCACTCTATCCACTGCAGCACCTAGCTTCCCTGACACGTAGTAGACACTATATTAATGACAATCATCATTATCTTATGGTCCTAAATTTATAATCTCATTATCTTCTTCCATTTTTATCTTCTCCCACCCCTTTATTTCATAGACTGCTCACTACAAAAAAGGTGATAATCTAGTGCCTTTCCTTCTATTGTTAAGTCTTCATGTACTTTACCTGACTGGAACTCAAAGATATGATGCAATCTATGTCCAACGTCAAAATTGCAGTGTTTGAAGAATACAAGGATATTTGTCTTTTAGAAAGTCAAGATTTTAGTTTTAAATATAACAAGGATAATAGGGATTATATATAATTTTATGATTTTTTAAAATCTTAATTATGGGTATAGGTTAATAAGTTTCAAAGACACTTTCAAACTAGATAGATATATGCACATGTATAGGTGTAGGTATATATGTATATGCACATGCATACACATATACACATACATACATGTTATAATTGCATATGTATGCATAGGTGTGTACATGTGTGTTTGTATGATATCCTCAAATGTTAAACTGTGAACAGATAAAGTTTCTATAAGAAAACAAAATATTGTATATATTATTAAAAATTCTATTTGATATCAGTCAGTCATTCATCGAGTAATTAGGTACTTACTATTTGCCAAGCTCTGTGTAAAGGACTAGAAATATAAAGCTGATATGCAATGTTTGTCTTCAAGGAATGGAGGACTATGCAGAAAAATTATGCTTACAACATATATACAGTATCAGTGGAAGGTAATCACAGAAGGAAAGTGAGGTTGGGGACAAAGCTCTATAGAAGATAAGCATAAAGTTGAATGTAGAGCATTTGAGGCAATGAGACACAGCCATTAGAAAATCATAATGTGGAAAGATGGAATGCTGCATATGAATAACAGAAAGAAGACTAGTGTTACTGCATTATATAAGTTGTAGAGGAAGGTTAAGTTTAAGATTAGAAAAGGGAGAACTTTAAAAGTTAGATATGAGATTTGAGAGCTTCATATCAAATAGATTATAAATATTTTCCTTTAGTGTGACATGGAGGGTCAGGAAAAATGAGCTCTAAGTCTTTCCCAAACTCTAACTGTCTATGATTCTATGTTAACTTTTCATTAACTCTTAGAGCATGAATTCTTATCCACATTTCCACTTTAATCTGCAACATAGGGATATGTGTTCCTCTTTCGTATAGCAAGTAACGAGTTTCTGTAATGAGACATTTGTCCAGAGGTTCATATTTTCCAGTAATTTTATATACTTGAGAATTCTCACAGAGATCACATAATTTATGCATGAATAGGTATGTAAAACATTGAAAAACTAACCTCATTTACAAAAAAAGACTTTTGTCTGCATGTTTTGTTTTTGAATTGAAACCAAAAGCATGCTGTGCATGTTGAGTGGAATCTCTAGTTTCATAGCTTTCATGCATAAAAGGCTTGAATTGTTAATGAAATAACTAAAAAAAATGAGTTTTCCATGAACTTACCTGAAGATCACACTTTTTGTTTAAATTAGTAACTTCAGAAAAAAATGACCAAAACCAATGCTTTTAAAATATGGAGGACACTGATGCAACTTGAACAACAATATACAGGAATCCACTCTCAGATTTCATTTAACTAAACTATTTCCCAGTGTGTCCTTGAAGATGATATTCATCATGTGCATCATATTTGCCACATCTGAAAGGTAAGGACTGTAAAATATTCTAAAGAATATCAAAACCATATTTGAAGATTTTACACAGACAATAGTTTCCATGGAAATAAACATTTTTTTCCTATGAAATATATAGGATATTCCCAAAATCTTGGTGCATTTTTCATGCTTAAACAGCTTAAAATTTCACAAAGATTTTATGGACTACTCATTCATATGTATAATATATTTTTAATTAATTTCACTGAATCTTTTATATTAATGTTTGTATCCTCTTGAATCTTCTGTTTGAATATCAAAGTTTCTATTCAATTCTATTCTTCTCATTAGGAATGTTTGAAATTCCTCTATTTCATTAACTACCTGGGAAGGATTACACTCAGTTTTGCTTTAGTTATTCTTGGTTATAATGTTACTTCCTTTGTTTTCTGGACTATCATATTTCAAACGTCTCTACTCCTTTAACATGGAAGCCACTAAATCTTGGGTGATTGTAAATGTGGCTTTATGATATTTGAATTCACACTTTCTGCATGATTACTGTATTTTTCCTTGACCTAAAATTTTGGAATTTGGATATAGTAATCTTTGGAATTTTCATTGATGGGTTTTTTCAAGAAGTGATTGGTGAATTCTTTCAATTTTTAATTTCTTTGTAAATGCAAATTTGTTAGTGGTTAAATGGAACTGGAGTGAAGGAGACTCCTACAATTGAGGAAATAGCTTAGGTGTGGACTGGAGCCATTTGCAGACAGCCTAGACATACCTCACCCTTAAAGACACCAATACCTTAAAGATACCAGAGAACCTTTGGGATTGGTGTAGTGCCAATGTGATATTCACAGCCTCTACAGCAGTCATGAATATGCTGGAGCAATTCTGAATTGCAAAATACAACAAACTCTTCACAAGGAAAACAGCATCAAAACATCAATGCAAATATCAGAAAGTCGAATCCCAATACCAGAATCAAATCTATCACAGCAACAAAAAAAACCCATATACAGTAACAATGCAGGAGGCAACACCATCTCCAAAGTTTCTCTCTGTTAGGCTTCCACAAACCAGCTCCCTTAAACAAATCACAAACAGGCTCCCTTGAACAAAATCACCATCAAGCTCTCCCACTCATGCTAACCAGCTGTGTGTTTTCTCTTTCTCCCTCAATTCTAACTACTCTGAACAATTTTCCTCTCAGTTCTACACCATCCTTTATGTTCCACTCATTCAGAAAGATCCTCCCATCACAGACTCATGGCAGGTCACATAGGCCTATTAATGAATGAGAAGGATCTTCTCATTTAAATTGCCATTACAGGGAGCAAATGTGACACAACTGGTATCAAAGCAGTGGAGACCGGGGATGTGAAAAGAAACTCAAGTTTCCCTCAGAAGAAAAGTCTGGTTCATATAGATTTCCTAGAACATGCAAGCTTCTTTCCACAGAATTTAGAGATCTGGTTTAGAGTGAACTCTGACTTCAGATATGAAAGCAACTATCCTGGAGGAAAAGTCGACTCTGTTTCAATGAGCAAGTGGAAGACAAAGTATGGAGATACTGTAGTCAAAATATGCAATACTCATAGAAGTATCATTTTAACATCTAATTTTTTGTTGATTTTTCAAAATATATTTTTTCATCCTTTATTAATGAGTTCTCCCCCCCAGACATTTTTATGGTTTTTGATTGTGTTGAGTTTAATAAATGTGGGGCTTATAGAGAGATACAAACTTCTTCTGATATAATTGAGAATCAAATTGACTAATACAACCTTATCTACCAATTTTCAGTATATTGTAAATACAATGTCTTGAATTTTTCTGGGGATCCAAATTACTTAACACAGATGACCAATAACCCACCATTCATCCCTATACTTTGACTGCTCTTTAGGTGTTTCATCAAATGAACATGTTGCATGGAAACAGATGTACTAAATCCTCAAAGGAGAAAATTAAGAAAATTGAGTGGAAAGATCAAGTCACTGACTGCAATAGTGATTAAGAACTCATGTAATGAAATATGCATGGATGAGGGAAAGAAGCACAATGTTTTTTAATAAGAAGTCTATAAAAAGATAGATGATCAAAAAGGAAAGAAAGGAGGATAATTTAGAAAGGCAAATCTCAGAAATTAAATATTAAAGAAACATTTACTTCAAAAGGGATCTAATTCATCTCTGCATGTTTTGCATATCCTACTGGCACTGTGAAAGTTAGACTGTTCTTGGATCATAGAATTTATCCCTGGAGGAGGACTGTGCAAAATTCCCTGGATTCCTAGTCACTAATATATTTTTCTACTGGGCAAATTTTCTGCCTCACAGTGCAATGACTTTCAAGCTGTCACCAACCACATGGTGAAAAGTGAATTTCATTAATGCAGATATTCATATAAATGTTAGATCCACACTGGATTGGAAATAAAACCCAGGATTTCAAGGTATGTTTTTGAGCCTATGAGAAGTAGCTCAAGTCAGTTCTTTCTCCCTGAATATATTACTTTTTAAACAATAGTGAGATAAACTATGCCAATGAAGAAACATTTTTTTACAAAATTTTTAATAGTTTTATTTATTTATTTTTAGATTTTGACATTGATTTCCACAAAATTTTGAGTTCCAATTTTTCTCCCCATTTCTCCCCTCCTCCCACCCCATAACACTTTACATTCTGATTACCCCTCATTGTGCCCTCCCTTCTATCATACTCCATCCTTCCCTTATCCCCATCTTCTTTCTTTTCTGGTAGGGCAAGATAAATTCCTATACCCCATTATCTGTATTTCTTATTTCCCAGTTGTATGCAATAACAATTCTCAACATTCTTATCTAATACTTTGAATTCCAACTTCTCTCCCTCCCCACCCACCCCCACTGAGAAAATATGCAATTCAGTACAGGCTATGTATGTGTCATTTTGAAAAAGGCTTCCATAATAGTCATTTTGTGTAAGAGTAACTATATTGACCTCCATCCTATCTTAGCCTATTCCCCCTTTTTTCCTATTCTCTCATTTGACCTGTTCCTTTCCGAAAGTGTTTACTTTTAATTATTCCCTTCTCCCATTTGCCCTCCCTATCACCCTACTTGTTCTCTTCTCCCCTACTTTCCTGTAGTGTAAGATAGATTTTCATACCAAATTTAGTGAGCACGTTATTCCCTCCTTAAGCCTTATGTGAAGACAATGAGCTTCACTTTCCCCCTCTCACCTTGTCCCTTTTCTTTGCTATTGAAAAAGATTTTTCTTATCTCTTTTATGAGTGATAGTCTGCCCCATTCATTTTTCCTCTCCTCCCAATATTTTCCTCTCTCACCCCTTAATTTTATTTTATTTTTTTATGGATTTCATTTCTTCTGATTCAACTTAACTTTTACTCTCTATTTATATGTGTGGATGTGTGTGTGTGTGTGTGTGTGCATTTGTGTGTGTGGGTGTGTGTGTGTGTGTGGGGTTAATCCGTCCACCTACCCAAATACTGAGAAAAGTCTGAAGAGTTACAAATATTATCTTTCCATGTAGGAATGTAAACAGTTCAGCTTTAGAAAGTCCTTTATTATTTGTCTTTCCTGTTTATCTTCTCATGCTTCTCTGGATTTTTGTCTTTGAAAGTCAAATTTTCTATTCAATTCTGGTCTTTTCATCATTAATGCTTGAATCATTGAATTACCATTTTTTTCCTTTGAAATACTATGCTCAGTTTTGCTGGGTATGTGATTCTTGGTTTTAATCCCAGTCCCTTTGACTTCTGGAATATCCTATTCCAAGCCCTTTGTTCCCTTAATGTAGAAGCTTCCAGATTCTATGTTATCCTGATTGTATTTCCACTTGAATTGTTTCTTTCTAGCTGCTTGCAACATTTTTTCCTTGACCTGAAAACTCTGAAACTTCCTAGGAGTTTCTCTTTTTGGATTTCTTTCAGGAGGTGATAGGTGGATTTTTTTCAATATATATTTTGCCCTCTGGTTCTAGAATAGCAGAGCAGTTTTCCTTGATAATTTCATGAAAGATAATGTCTAGGCTCTTTTTTCATCATGTCTTTCAAGTAGTCCCATCATTTTGAAATTGTCTCTCCTGGATCTATTTTCCAGGTCATTTGTTTTTCCAATGAGATGTTTCACATTATCTTTTATTTTTTTCAATCCTTTGGTATTGTTTTGCAACTTCTTGGTTTATCATATAGTCATTAGCTTCCCTGAACTCTGCTCTGATTTTTAAAGAACTAGTTTCTTCAGTGAGCTTTTGAATCTCCTTTTCTATTTCACTAAGTCTGCTTTTTAAAGCCTCCTTCTCCTAATTGGCTTCTTAGACCTCTTCTTCAAATTGATTTAGCCTATTTATAAAGGTTTCATTTTCTTCAGCATTCTTTTTCGGTTCTCCTTTAGCTAGCTGCTGACTTGATTTTCAAGCTCTTCTATGGCCTAAACCCATTTCATATTCATTTTGGAGGTACTCGAGGCAGAAGCTTTGACTTCCTCTGACAGTATGCATTGTTCTTCCTCATCTGAAAGAATGGAAGGAGATACCTGTTCACCAAGAAAGTAACTTTCTATTTTCTCATTTTTTTTTCCCTTTTTGGGGGCATTTTCCCATCCAGTTACTTGACTTCTGAATCCTTTGTCAAGAAGAGGGTCCTAATGCTCTTCCTCCCCCTAGGACCTTGCTTATGGTTGAGATTGAGATCAGCTGCTCAATTCCCCCAAAGGCTTTAATCTGAGCTGCTTGGACAGTGGACCCAGGCTGCATCAGTGGACACTGTAACTGCCTATCCCTACCCCCCTCCACTGCTGCTGTTGCCGCCACCTCTGCAGCTGCCTGGGGTCAGTGCTGGGGGGACCCTACTCCCCTCTAGCCCAACTGGGAAAGTCCTCCCACACTGCCTTTGAAACTTTCTTTGTTTCTTGTGGGTTGAGAGATCTGGGACCTTCCGTGCTGGGGATTCTGCTCTGGAAGCCTGTTCCAGTCCTATTCCTCCCCATGCTATGTGACCAAGGCTGGGCTCAACTCTGCTCAGCGTCCTGTGGGTAGACTTTTCCTGTTGGCCTTTGACTGGAAATCTCTTTCACTCTGTCCAGAAGAAACATTTTTTCATGACCATTCATCCATAATTTTCTTATTAGCTTTACAAAATATAAGGAAACTAAGAAATTTAAAGCAGTATGTTTTGTTCTCCCCTCTCCTCACACTTGTTTCATAGCAGTGAATTCAGAATATAAGAAAAATTAGAAGAACATATAATGTTACTTTTAACCTGAGGGGAAAATACCCCTGGACTTATGGATGTGCAGTAAGATAGATGCACTCAGTATGATACCTAAAGAGATGAATTGTTACTTATACTGGCAATTTACTTGTCACTCTGAACCCTTTCTAGGATAAAAAGGAAGAGTCAATTCATGGGAAAGTAACTTACAGATGCCCACAGTAATAACAAGAAAAGAAGAAAACAGTAACGCAATTCATTACAATGCAGTCTATGATTTTGTGTTCTAATTAAGAAAGAAAGGTTTTGAACATGAGAAATAGCTAAGGCAGACAGTGGCAGAGCGGCAGAATGCCTACATAACCTTCTTCTTTGCAAACCAAGGGACAACTGATTGCCTCTCTTGTTCCAATGACTGCCTATTACAGAGAATTTGACTTGGTGGTATGGGTATAGGAGCTTTTAAAAGGACTTCCTTACAATTTATATACATGATTACATTGGTCAGAGTATAAAGCAGACCTGTCAGACAAGGTTTCCTTCAAATATAAGAAATTCACCAAAATATTCCTGTTTCAGAAATTCCAAATCTGAAAGTTGATCCAAGCCAAAACCAAAAGCCTTGGAGCACTTTGCCAGTGAAACAGATGCAATCCCTGGAAGTCCCTTTTACATTTTCTGGGTAGCATCTGGACCCCTTTTATTCTTACCAAAAGAGGAAAAATAAAATAGGAGACAATGGCATTTGTAGTCTTCATGAGCATATTCCATTTAGAATCTCACCACCACCTCTATTATATGTGGGGAAAAAATGTACTTTCAAAAAAATTCATACATAATGAATGAAAAGTTCTACAGCATCTATTTTTTTTAATTTGCATTTTATAGATATATACTCCATTTACCTCAGTATGGAAAAAAAGAATCCTTCATTGCATCATCTGTTCCTTCTGCCCAACAGATAACACTTCTTGGAGATGTACACTGTGATATGTGGGCCCAGGATTTAGTTATCTGTTAGCTTAAATCATTACCAAGTTTGAAAGCCTGGATTCCCACTAAAATCTAAATGCTGCGTTCATGTCTATAAAAAGAGAAACCTTTTGAGATCATTCAGTTGACTTTTTAAACATCCTTCTGTATATAAAAACCTTCTGTCTTGAAACATACACATATGTGTATGTATGTATATATGTAATATATACATGTGTGTGTATATAATATATATACATATAGTAACTGCAATAGAAGACTTGACAAATGACAATGAAAAACTATATATTTTTAAATTAATTATTTTGCTTGCATATTTATGATGAAGCAGAATAATTGAAATAAAATTGAGGAATAATCATGACAAAAAAAATTGTCAGTTTATGAGAAATCCATACTTATATGTTTCTGTTTTAACTAACATTATTATTATTACTAAATTTGTATACTTCTTTACACTAATTATTTCAAAATTTTAACTATTATCTACTATTCAAAATGATGTTTACATTTTTATATTTAGTGTCATAGAATTTTGTGTTCCTCTCTCTTCCCATCACCCACCCTATAGGGTGGATTTTGATGAATCTAAAATAACAGAAAAAAAACACATTTGTAATGTAAGAATATCATTCTTTGTGTAATAAAAAGATGTATTCATACATGTATCCATATATACTTGTATATATGTATATGTATATGAACATAGATCTATGATGCATGAGTTTTGATTGAATCTGAGCCTATGGCTACATGGATGCACATGAAAAGCAACTCTATAACTTAGAGTCTATAGTCGCAAACATAGCATATAACAGAGATAATATTTTATTCCAGGTTTTTCTTGCACTTAATTTACCCTGAAAAAGTTCCTTCACTTCCCTGTCTCTCAGTTTCCTATTCTATGAAATGAGTTAGACTTTGTATGTGAATACATGTGTGTGTACATATATATATATATATATATATAAAATATCCTATGATGATTTCTACCCCAAAACACAGCTAAAGTAATAATGATAGTATATATATGCATATATATAATTCCTTTCTATCTATATTTTTATTACCATCTATCTGTATATTACATATCTATTACTATTGATATGTTACATATCTAGGTATTATTTCTAAGATATGTTTAGGGAAAGGAATTGGTATAAGTTATAAATTTTATTTCTTCATAATGATAATGGATAAGAATTCATAAAATGACTATAAATAAGAAACTCCACAGTGTCCTGCTATGATACATCATTGTGGCTTGGAAGTGACCAAGGAATTTTGAATATGCCCCTTGAGAAAAAGTTTCCATAGGTTCTATCCCTGCCAGAAAGACTTCACATATAGCCCTGGTAACAAAAGGAACTTTTCATTGAGGGACCTAGCTACATATGGAGAGAACTATCACCAGTTGGCTGGCAACTAGGTTATGATTTCTTGGCAATAGTAATGCATGAAACGATTAAATTAAAAAATGGCCCTCATATCTGTGTTGCTTGCACCTTATGTTTTCACAAGGATAGTAGCAAAGTGATGGAAAGAGGGCAATGGGTGTTAATATTCATAAAGTTTTTAGACAGTTGATGGTTTTTAATTTCAGTATCACTACTCTAAACATGATAACTTGTGCTTTGATAAATGATCCCAATGTTGTTAGAAGAGCTGGATCATATTAATCTTTTTGCTCTGTCAAAACCAGAAGAAATAAAGTTGTATGGCTTACATTCTCTGGGAAAACAAAGAAAGGCATTGGAATTGAAATGTTCATGACATACTGAGATGAAACATTTCATGGATGATTTTGTCATTGTATATTATAGTTTTAATGAAAATTATTTATAATAAGTCTATAATGAAAATAGATGAATCATATGCATGAATATTTGTAACCAAATTTGAAGAAATAGAGAAAATCTGTGATTATCTTGAAGAGACCCTTGCAGTTAAAGGAACATATATTCTGCTACTTGGGACATTAATTGAGGATGGAGGGAAAAGTGATGGGAAAATAGGATATGAGAAAAAGGAATGAGAGAGGCTAAAAACTTCTATGTTGTACAAAACCTTTACATTTTTATTTTATGAGAACTATTTTTGATAAAAAAGAGGAGATAATGGACATGGTAAGTTCAAAATTACCATAAAAATAAATAAGTTATATTTTAGCAGGTTTTAGTAATGATTAGAGTTCCAAACTCTCCTCTCTTTGTTACTCTGTATACCTTTGGTACATCACCTAACTCCTGTTGACTTTATTTTCCTCATCTAATGAATCAGTGGACTGGACTTCATGGCTTCTGAGGTACCTTTTAGTTCTAGATCTATGAGCCTATATTTATTATTTTAAAAAGAATATTTGATTCAGTACAATAGAACATTTTACTACAGGTTTTGTTTTGTTTTTTAAATGAGATACCTCCTATCCATATGCAAAAATGATTATAGTGGTTGAGGGAATAAAATAAAACTGTTTAATAAACCTCTTATCAAGCAAATCCTAAATCTTGGAGAATTATGCTTTCCAAATGTGTGCAGCACTGTGATGAAATGGATGCAACAGAGTCCATGTTAAAGAAGGATTTCCTGTGGATTATGACCCTTTGTTCTTTGCAGATATCAATTTGTTTATTAAATCAAGATATAGAATTTTGTGAAACCTATTGAAAATGATTAATAATGATGCAAGACAATTTGACCCAGTCACCCATAATAACAAGAGCACATGGTTAAAAATGTATTTATTATCCACATTATAATATGCATTTGGATGGAAAACTTACAGAATATGTTATGTATTTAATGGAGAGAATCAATGTGCAGTACTTTTTACTCACAGTTGAATAGGAAGAGGAGAGAAGGCTGGGTTACCTTCAAAACATTTCAAAGCTCTTTAAGGAAGGATGTACTTTTCAAGAAAGTAAAGATCATTCTTTTTAGTATCAGCATTCTGCCAGTATTGCCATATGGCAGAAAATCATGAATATAAGTAAAAATTAATATCTCACAAAGGCCAATGGAGATGTGAATGGTAAAGCAGGATGGAATACATAACCGCTGAAGAATACTGAAAAAGTAAATTACTAAATATTACATGAAAGGATTGTATAAAAGAGAAGATGGACTGGTTTCATAGTGAGGGAGAAAAATGACAGGTGGATAATGAGAGTGAACCTCTGATACTTCACAATAGCAAAAGAAAATTTGTTCAACATATTGAATAGACCTATGCAACAAATTTATGAGATGACAAAAGTTGTGAACAAAAGGACAAAAATTGTGAAAAATAGTTAATATGAACGGGTATATCTACATCATTGAAAGGAACTTCTGAATAAGTAAGATCAGAAAAACAGTTGAGCATCTGGGAATAGAAAAGTAACTTCCTATTATGGAGTCAAAACCACTTACAGTTTCAAATCAACAAAATTGATTCTCTAGGCCAGCACTTCTTAAATTGTCATCATGATCCCATGTGCTATCACATAACTGAATGTGGGACTTGTGAGCAGCAAAAAGTTTCTAAACATGCAATGACCAAAAATTAATTCAGAATCACATGTGTATGAATCTGAGGTGTTTCTGGTTTGCCTGTGTTTCACTGCACAACTTCACTGAAGGCTTGATTATGAACACACAACATATGCACTTTGCCCTGCACATGCTGTCATGCCATGCAACGCCAGTGAATGCTGCCAGAAACACCACGGTTCAGATTCAAGATTATTGTATATTGTGAATTGCTGCTCTTATAGAAATACAATAATTAAATTTCAGGAAAAAAAGAGAGTATTTTGGGGGCGGAGCCAAGATGGCGGAGTAGAAGGACGCACATTTACGAGCTCCGAGCCCACAACCCATGGAATTGAGGTAAAAGGAGATCCCCATAAATTCTGAATCTCTGCAGGGGGTGCATAAACATAGGGGAAGAGATTTCCGTTCCACTGAACCCTGGAGAGCCGTCCGCGGGGTCCATCGCACCCCGGAAAGCGGACCCCACCCCCACCCCTGGCCGTGACCCAGAGAAGCTGACCCGAGCAGACTTCAGGGAGGAAAGCTCCGGGGGAAGCTCCGGCAGCCGGGAAAGTCCCTCCGCCCACAGAAGCTACAGGTCAGTGAAAAAGAAAGCCGGGCTGAAGGAGAGGGGAAGCGGGGCGTCTCCGTGACTCGGGCCCCCTCGGGAGGAAGCGGTGGCGGCAGAGACGGGGGCAGGAAGCGGCGGAGGCAGAGGCGTGGGCGGGTGGCTGAGGCGGCAGCGGCCCGGGACTTCAGGAATCCCCCAGCAGCAGGCAGGATCTTCAATACTGAAGGTCTTTCCAACCTGAGGGAGCCGAGGAGGGGAGACGGCCCTGCCTCCACCCTGCTCTACTGCTGAACGCCTCTGAATAAAACCCCCAAGGGAGCTGAGCACAGCAGGCGGGGGCCCCCCACCCCGCCCCCACCCACTCCGTTCCTGAAAGTCTCTGCAGAAAACCCCTGAGGGCCCAAGCTTAGGAGGCGGCCCTGCCCCCACCCCTGAGCCAGAACTAAAGCTTGCTGCGGGAAAGCGCATTTGAATTTCAGAGGCCAAGCACTAGCTGGGCGGATCCAGGCGGGGGTGGAAAGGAATCTCAGAAGTCAAGTAACTGGCTGGGAAAATGCCTAGAAAGGGGAAGAAAAATAAGACTTTAGAGAGTTTTTTCCAACAAATGCAAATGATCCCGACCTTCGGATCTGATGGGGAGGACGAGAACGTATTTTTCCCATCAGGGAAAGATGTGGAGGGCGGGGCCTCAGTACCCCAGACACCCCAGGGGCGTGTTGGGTGGGCTCAGGCCTTGGAAGAGCTTAAAAAGGATTTTGAAAAGCAAGTTAGACAGGTGGAGGAAAGACTGGGAAGAGAAATGACAAAGATGCAAGAAGAGTATGAAAAAAAGGTCAATATCTTGGTAAAGCAGACCCAAAAAAATGCTGAGGAAATTAACACCTTGAAAAATAGGCTCACTCAATTGGCAAAAGAGGTTCAAAAAGCCAATGAGGAGAAGAATGCATTCCAAAGCAGAATGAGCCAAATGGAAAAAGAGGCTCAAAAGCTCACGGAATTTAATAGTTCTCTCAAAATTAGAATGGAACAGATGGAGTCTAATGACTTTATGAGAAACCAAGAAATCACCAAACAAAACCAAAAGAACGAAAAAATGGAAGAGAATGTGAAATATCTCATGGGAAAAACAACTGACCTGGAAAATAGATCAAGGAGAGACAACTTAAAAATTATGGGACTACCTGAAAGCCATGATCAAAAAAAGAGCCTAGACATCGTCTTGCATGAAATTATCAAGGAAAACTGCCCTGACATTCTAGGACCAGAGGGCAAAATAAGTATTGAAAGAATCCATCGATCACCACCTGAAAGAGATCCAAAAAGAGAAACTCCTAGGAACATTGTGGCCAAATTCCAGAACTCCCAGCTCAAGGAAAAAATCTTGCAAGCAGCCAGAAAGAAACAATTCCAGTACTGTGGAAATACAATCAGGATAACCCAAGATCTAGCAGCTTCTACATTAAGGGATCGAAGGGCGTGGAATAGGATATTCCAGAAGGCAAAGGAACTAGGACTGAAACCAAGAATCACCTACCCAGCTAAATTGAGTATAATACTTCAAGGGAAAATATGGTCTTTCAATGAAACAGAGGACTTTCAATCATTCTTAATGAAAAGACCAGAGCTGAAAAGAAAATTTGACTTTCAAACATAAGAATGAGAGGAAGCATGCAAAAGTAAACAGCAAAGAGAAGTATTAAGGGACTTACCAGAAATGAACTGTTTGCATTCATACAGGGAAGGACAATATTTCTAACTCTTAAAACTTTTCAGTATCTGGGTGGTTGGTGGGACCACACATACACATGTACACGCATGCACACACATACACACATGCATTCACATGCAGAGACAGAGAGCACAGATTGAACTGAATAGGATGGGACCATACCTTAAAAGAAATTAAGGTAAATGGTGAGAGAGAAATGTAGTGAGAGGAAAGAGGGGGAAATGGAAGGGGGTAACTATATGTCATATAAGAGGCAAGTAGGAGATGTTTTTAGTGGAGGGAAAAAGAGGAGAGCTGAGAAAAAAAACAAAACAAAAAAAAAAAAACAAAAGTTTACCCTCATCACATTTGACTAAACGAAGGAGTGTAATGCACACTCATTTTGGTATGAAAACCTATCTTACAGTATAAGAAAGCGGGGGAGAAGGAGATATTGGGGGGGGATGATGGAAGGGAGGGCAAAGGGAGGAGGGAGTAATTGAAAGTCAACACTTGGGGAGGGACAGGATCAAAGGACAGAAGAGAAACAATGAGGGGCAGGTTAGGAGGGATGGCAATTCAGTTAGTCTTACACAACACGACTATCAGGAAGGTCATTTGCAAAGCTACACAGATATGGCCTATAATGAATTGCCTGCCATCTCAAAGGGAATAGGTGGGGAGGGAGGGATGGGGAGAATTTGGAACTCAAAGTTTTAGGAACAATTGTTTAGTATTGTTGTTGCAACTAGGAAAGAAGACATACAGTTAATGAGGAATAGAAAGTCATTTGGACCTACAGGAGAAAAGAGAAGATAGAGACAAGGGAAGGGAGGGATGACAGAAGAGAGGACAGATTGGAGATAGGGAAAAGTAGATTGCTTGGGGTATTGGGGTGGGGGGAGGGGAGAAAAGGGGAGAAAATTTGGAACCCAAAAATTTGTGAAAATGAATGTAAAAAGCTAAATAAATAAATAAATAAATAAACAAAAAAAAAGAGAGTATTTTTCTAAAACTTCATTCCTCAGAATGTAAGAATAAAATTAGTTTATCTTTGGAATATATTGTGTTAGAACATTTGATTTAAAAAATTGATGTCTCCTTTTACAGAAACATAAGTGTTTAATAGCAGCAAGTAAAGACAAAAGCCCTTTAATAATATTTCTCCACCATCACCACTCTATGTGTATGTAAGTGGAGCATATTTTTAAAAATTAAGCAAAAACAAATATAATTTCAAAAACTAAAGCTATTATTTATTTGAGAAATTATTAGCAATATTTCTTTATATTTTAGACAAAATATTATTTGACTAAGGATGTGACTAAAGTTATACAGAAGAGGAAATCATACTGATGACAACATGACAGAATCTTTTCTACCATACTGTGGTGCACCAAAAGTGACAAGAAAAAGAAAATATAGATTTACTTTTTGTGAATTTACTTCTAAAAGTGACAATGGTATGGGAAAAACAAAACTTTATGCTTAATTTTTACTGAAGTTTTAGCTGTGGAGAGCATGAAACCAGCCAAATTGAAATGACATATTAATACCAAACATGCAGTATACTGCATTAAAACATTGGAGTCACCCTTTTTTTAATAATCACATTATGATTTTTAAGAATTATGATACAATTATATGACATGAAAAATGCTGGTGTAAAAAATATACATGTAGATAATATATATTCAGTCATGGAAGTTTTGCACAATTTCCTAGATATGAATACTTTTTTAAAGTTAATATCAGACTAAGCTCATTTTACTTTTGAAGTGTGATATCTGTATGTCTATATCTACATCTATCTATCTAAATGTGTGTGTGTGTGTGTGTGTGTGTGTATACTAAAGGAGAAGTTCAACGAACTGATCCTCCAACTATGTACACAAGACATGGAAATCAGAAGAACCAATACAAGGATGCCCTCAAGATCTCTCTGAAAAAATGTTGGTATTGATTGTGTGATAAGGAAGACACTGGCATAGGACTGTCCAACATGAAGTACCTGTATCAAAGGAGAGACTGGGCTCTACGAGCAAAGCATAATTGCAGTGCCTCAAAAGAAATGTGAGATGTGCAAATTTAGAAACATCATCATCCCAAATGTTCATACAGACTATTTGTACTTGATCTATGATTACCCGTAGTCAGATATGCTACACATTGACCCTGACATCATGATGCCATTTTTTATCCTTTTCTAGAATAAAAGACCAAAACAATAACAGCAACTACAACATAAACTGGAAAATAGATATTCACTGGCCATTTTTTTCTATGCAGATTATTCAGCCAAAGTTGTTTACATAATTATGGATCTCAGACATCAGGATTCCTAGTATCTAGGGCTTCTTGAAATAATTACAGTGCCATCTACAAACAAAAGTATTTCCAATACCCACAAAATAAAACAAAACAAATTTGTAAGAAATTTCTCTGATTTTTGGAACACTTGAAAAATATCTTCTACTATAAAACTGGATAATAGCTGAGAAATACATACAACTTTCTGTTTTTATGCATCATCTAATATTGATAATCAAAAGATACCTGTATGCATTCATCTTTGTAGCTGCATCTAAGCATATGCATAGGCAAAACCTCCACCTTTGAGTACCTTAAAATTTTAATCTTACTCTATTGTCTCAAGGAATTAATTATCTAAACAATAGTTGGAGCATTAAATTTTACCAACAGAAGCATGGAGTCATCGGTTATATTTCCCAGGAGATTGATATTGTTGAGTCATCCAGCGGATCTTCACTTTTGACACTCAATTCACACTTTAAGACTGCTGATGTTTTCGTATTTGTTTCGCTGAATAGGATTACATATTCTTTACTAATTCCTATCCCACTGGCTGTTTCTTTGTTATTGTCTCTACAAAACTCAGCTTTTGCCTCAGCTGAAATCATAGGATCATAATTTTCAAGCTGAAAAAGAATCTTAGAAGTCATGCAGCCTAACACTCTCATTTTATGCATATAGAACCAAGACCGAAAGAGGTCAAGTGATTTGCCTAAGGTCACACTAGTAACAACTTGCAGAGTCAGATTTTAAACCCAGGTCCTCAACTAACAAAGCCTATGCACTTTCCACTGATGTTCTATGTCTCCTATATTAGAGTACTGTTATGCTCTTTCAAGAAAAACTGGAACCTTTATGTTAGAACCAGCAGAGATACCTTCTAACACCTACCTGCCCCCAACATATATTTCACTCCTATAGAATCTGTTTTGTGAAGAATGTTATCTCCTGAACAAGAGATCAAATAGCAAGGTTATTGCATCAAACTAATGGCTTCGCAACATTCTCCATCCATAACTCTTGTATGAGACTTGGTCTTCACAAATAGAATTCACCCTAAATTAAAGAGATTGTCCAGTATATTTCATTACAGTTTAGCTTTTCCAATAATCACCAGGCTACTGCTTTCAGGAATCCAGAGAACTTTAATTCTTTCCACTTTGTCTTTGTGAAAGAATGCATGAAGAAATAATACATTGGCAGTCTATGCCCACCAGGAAAATTCACTATTTAGGAAAGGGATGGGCAAATTTTTCATGTTGGAAGGTGGAATTAATATGTTCACTGTAATCAAATGAGGCCACATTCAAGAAACTTCAATTAGATGTACTTAAAAATGGACATTTAAAAAAAATCTAACTTATTCATGTAATAATTTCAAGAAATGAAAACTGTTTGTTAATTTTAAAGTTAACTAGCCTGTTAATGACTTTGTTGTGTCCTCTTTTTATTAGAAAACATTTGAATATTTGGTTGTAAAATGGAGGTCCATGATTTCAGTTGATCCTCTAGATGGGTATCAGTCATTTGTGATCTTAAGTGCATCTTGATTTGAATTAGGCAGGGGAATGCAGATTCACAGCAATTAGTGATTGAAAATGAAGAAAGCATTTTTCAGGCATATTGCTGATGGCATGAGTATTCTATTGTATTTTCTCCCATATCAACTGGATCTTTCTTAGCATCAAACACTGACTTTAAAATGTCATCTACTGATAGCTCAATCAATTTCTTCTGTAATTTTTAGATGCCTTGGTATCAAATTTATATCAAGTAGGTGAAGCTGAAATGCTAATTTGAGTGTAATGTAATGATTCTCAAAGTTGGTGAATCTTTCCTTGTATTCTCCAATTAATAGGTCTATAACAACTGTATATCCTTCAAATGGTTCACATATATCATCCTGTTCATCAATAATCTTTGCTAACTGAGAGGATATTCACATGAAATTTCCTTTTGAAGAAAAGATATTTTGAAAAAATAGCTTTTTTTTAAAATGCTTGGGTTTCCACCCCCCCCTTTTTTTTACCATATATCATATATAAACTTAATTTTATCTTGAAAAGAATATTCAAGTCATTTTGATTTGACATGATATCACATAGAAATGCAGTAGTCCTATAGAAATCTTCTTTCAATAATTCACATTGCTAGGTGGAGCCAAGATAGCAGAGTAAAGGCAAGGACTCACCTGAGCTCTCTCCCAAACCCCACCAAATACCTTTAAAAATGACACTAAACAAATCCTAGAGTAACAGAACCTATAAAAACATGGAATGAAACAAATTTCCAACCCCAGACAACTTGGAAGGTCACTCAAAAGGTGTGTTGCATGAGGGTGAGAGAGGAACACAATCCAACACATGACACCCCAGCACAGAACAAGCCACAGCAAACCTGGAGCATGCCTCAAGATCACTGAATAGCTGGCAGCAGCTGCAGTTTCAACACCTCCCAGTCTACAGATGTCAAGGACAACATAGATAGTCAGCAGGAAAGATGTATGAGAATGGATCTCAGTCCAGCATAGACTATGTCACAGCCCCCAGTCATACCAAAGCAGGAATAGGCCTTGGGAGACACTGAATCAACAGCTCCTTCTGAAGCTCTCGGCATACCCATTGTAAGGGGGTGGAACGACTGGAATGAAGGGGGTTACAGGGGTCTTTTTGCTAACACTGAGGCAGGACTCTGTTGTGTTGCCCTTACTTGCATCCAGATCTCCATCCTGGGCCACAGTTTCAGGGTGAAGAGGAGCATAAGCATAGCAGAGCTTGTGGCCACAGTGGTGGCCTTCCTCACGGTTCCAGGGCAGAAAAGAGTGCTTTTGATCTCTCACAGGCAAGAGCACAGGATGTGACAGGAGCAAACACCTATTCTTAGATCGTACCACCTTGAAAGAAAGGAACACTTACAGGTCCCTAGAAGTATCTTTGAAAGCAACTGCCCAAGCCTCCTGAAGTTTGGGACAATGCTCTTTCCACTCTGGAAGCAGAACCCTACTTAAACAGTTGAAAGTCAAGTAATAGGCTGAGAAAAATTAGCAAACAATTGGATAAAAAACTCTTATTGTAAAAAAGTTTTTATGGTGACAGGAAAGAAGAAGGCAAAATCGTCCTAAACCTACAAGAAAAATATGAATTGTTATCGGGTCATGCAAGAGCTCAAAAAGAATTTTGAAAATCAAGTAATAGACGTAGAAGAAAAATTGTGAAGAGAAATGAGAGTGATGCAAGAAAATCATGAGAAAAGAGTTAACAGCAAGGTAAAGGAGACAAAAAAAAATTGAAGACAACAAAATCTTAAAAAGCAAATGAGGCAAATGGCAAAAGAGGTTCAAAAAAGCCACTGAGGGCAATAATGCCTTAAAAATCTAAAGTGATCAAATGGAAAAGGATGTCACTAAAAAAAGTAATTCTTTAAAAATTAAAATGGAGCAAATGGAAGCTAACGACTTTATGAGAAATCAAAAAGCAATAAAACAAAAACATAAGACTGAAAAAATAGAAGATAACATGAAATATCTCACTGGGGGGAAAACTCACTTGGAAAACAAATCCAGGGGAGATAATTTAAATGTTTTTGTACTACTGGAAAGCCATGATAAAAAAAAAAAAAAAGCCTAGACATCATTTTTCAAGAAATTATCAAGTAAAATTTCCCATGTAAAATAGAAATTGAAAAAATTCACTGAGCACCTCCTGAAAGAAATCCCAAAAGGAAATCTGACAGGGATATTTTAGTCAAATTCCAGAGTTCCCAGGTCAAGGAGGAAATATTGCAACCAGGCAGAAAGAAACAACTTAAGTATTGTGGAAACACAACCAGGATAACACAAGGTTTAGCAGCTTCTATATTAAAGCTTTGGAGGGATTGGAATATGATACTCCAGAGGGCAGGAGAGGTAGAATTACAGCCAAGAATCACCTACCCAGTAAATCCAAATATAATCCTTCAGGAGGGAAATTGATATTTAATGAGATAGAGGACTTTTGAGCATTCTTGATAAAAAGACCAGAGTTGAATAGAAAATTTGACTTTCAAATGCAAGACTCAAGAGAAGCATAAAAACCTAAACAAGGAAGGGAAATAACAATGTACTTCATACAGTTAAACTGTTTACATTCCTACATTAGAAGATGATATTTGCAACTTAAAAGACTTTTCTCATTCTTAATGCAATTTGAAGGAGTAGACAGAAGGCACAAATGTGACTTGAATATGGAAGGATGATATATAAAAAAATAAAATTAAGAGGTGAGAGAGGAATGTTCTGGGAAAAAGAGAAAAGGAGAGGTAGAATGGGATAAATTATATCCCATAACAGAGGCAAAAAAAGCTTTTTACCTTAGAGGAAAAGAGGAAGGTGTTAAAGGGGAGTAAGTGAACATTTTTCTGATCAGAATTGACTCAAAGAGAGAACAACATATACCCTCAATTGGGTATAGAAATCAATCTTACCATACAGGAATGTAGGAGGGAAAGAGAACAAAAGAAGGTGGGGGAGTGCAGCTTGTGGCAGGGAGTGGTCAGAAGCAAAACACGTTTGAGGAAGGGTAAGGTGAAAGGAGAGATAAAAGAGGGTGAGGGTAATAGAATAGAGGTAAGTAGACTTAGCAATAGTGACTGTGAAAAAAAGAATTAAGCAAGTTGCTCTGATAAAGGCCTCATTTCTCAAACATATAGAGAACTGAGCCAAATGTATATAAAAAAGAGCCATTCCCCAATTGATAAATGGTCAAAAGATAGAATCAGTTTTCAGTTGAAGTAATTACAGTTGTCTGTAGTCATATGAAAAACATTCTAGCTCACCACTGATTTGAGAAAGGCAAATGTAAACAATTGAGCTACTACCTCATACCCATTAGATTAGAACAGAAAAGGTAAATGACAAACATTAGAGGGGATGTGGGAAAAATGAGACATTAATGTACTGGTGGTAGAGTTGTGAACCAATTCAACTACTCTGTAGAGCAATTTGGAACTATAAATCTATAAAACCATGCATATCTTTTGACATAGCAATACCAATACCAAATATATACCTGAAAATAGATAAAAAAAACAAAAAGGGAAAGGACCTATATATACAAAAATATTTATAGCAGTTCATTTCTGTTGGTAAAGAGTTAGAAATTGACAGAATGCCCAAAATTTTTGAATGACTGAACAAGTTGTGGTATGTGACCTGGATGGAATACTAATTTTCTGTAAGAAATGAAGAGCAGGATGCTCTCAGAGAATCTGGAAAGACTTACATGGGCTGATGATAAAATGAAATGTATTGTAAATGAAAATAACAGCAAAAGGATATAATAAGATGATCAGTTGTAAATGACTTAGCTATTCTTAGAAATATAAAGATTCAAAAAATCTGAAGGACTTATAATGAAAATGCTATCCATCTCCAGAAATAGAAGTGATAATATTTGAACACAGATTGAAGCATGCTTGTTTTCTTTAGTATTTTTTTATTCTTGAGGAGTTTTTATCTGCATTTTCTTTCACAACATGAGTATTATGAATATGTTTTGCATGACTACACATGTATAACCTATATCAAACTGCTAACCTTCTCAACGGGAGAGAGGTGTGGGGGGTAGAAGTGAGAACTTGGTACTCAGTGTTTTAAAAACACCAAATTTTAAAAATTGTTTTTACCTGTAACTGGGGAAAAAGACAAAATAAATAATTCACATTTCTTATTCTATTGTTCATAAAATTTAACTATCTGTTCTCACAGAGATAAAAATTTGACTAACACCTGCCAATTCACTTTAGAATGATACTGCAAATCCACACTTAATACCTCATTGTTCAACTTTAGCATGTTATGAAACTGACATTGCTATGTTACATTTACATGAATATAGTTAACAATACATGTTCCTTAAAATATTAGCTTTAGCACAGAGATTTTTCTGATGCAAGATACAATGAAAAGAAATAAGAGCATCTGGAAATGATATATTTTTTTTAATCTGTGCAATAAATGCTTCATGTTTTCCTGTAATGGAAGGTGCATCATCTGTACATACACTCACCAAATTTATCAAATTCAGTGCAACTTCATGACATTTATCTTGAAAGTTGTTGAAGATATCTATTCCCCATCTTCTGTTTGTAAAAGTACACAAAGCATGTAACTCTTCCTAATTAAGAAAATCTTCAGTTATGACCCGAATGAAGTACTACAAAACTTGCACTGGGTCAGTAGTATCAATCGATTCATCCAAAGCAGCTTAATAATAATTCCTTTAGAAATTTTGCATGAAGTTGTTCTGTTAAGTTGAAGGATAATGAATGCTGCCTCTCAGTTATAGTTCTTGAAAGGGGCAGTTGTTTGTACTTTGAAGTCTTATCAGAGTCTAAGCCTCCTACTACTTTCGCAAAGCATGCTTTCACAATTTCTACATCATTGAATGACTTCCATTTTTCCCAAGTATAAAAACTACTTTTTAAGTTGCCTCAGTGGTATTATTTCCAGGTTTTATTGATGCTTGAAAGAATTGTTTGCTTTTGCTTTTCATTTTTAATTTTTAAAAGTTATTAACTTTCAGTTTCCAACATTCACTTTATGCAAGAAAATCGTAATCAATGAGTCAACAGTTTGCTAAAGGAGATGCCAAAAAATGGAGGAAAATAATTCCTTTAAAAATTAGCTAAGTCAATTGGCAAAAAAGATCCAAAAAGCCAATGAGGAGAACAGTTCTTCAAAAAGCAGAACTAACCTAATGGAAAAGAGGCTTCAAAAGGTCACTGAAGAAAATAGTTTTTTGTTGTTGTTGTTGTTTTTTTAAATTACAATGGAATATATGGAAGCTAATGATTTTATGAGAAACCAAGAAATTACAAAACAAAACCAAAAGAATGAAAAAATGGAAAATAATGTGAAATATCTCTTTGGAAAAAATAACTGACCTGGAAAATAGATCCAGGAGAGACAATTTAAAAATTATTGGACTACCTGAAAACTATGATTAAAAACAGAGCCTAGATATTGTCTTTCATGAAATGATCAAGGAAAATTGCCCTGATATTCTAAAACCAGAGGGCAAAATAAATATTGAAATAATCCACAGATCACCTCTTGAAAGAGATCCCAGAAGAGAAACTCTAAGGAACATTGCAGGCAAATTCCAGAGTTCCTAGCTCAAGGAGAAAATATTGCAAGCAACCAAAAAGAAATAAATCAAATATTGTTGAAATACAATCATACAAAAAACACAAGATCTGGCAACTTCTACATTAAGGGATCCAAGGACTTGGAATATGATATTCCAGAAGTCAAAGGAACTAGGATTAAAACCAAGAATCATCTACCCAGCAAAACTGAGTATAATATTTCAGGGGAAAATATGGTGTTTCAATGAAATAGAGGACTTTCAATCATTCTTGATGAAAAGGCCAGAGCTGAATAGAAAATTTGACTTTAAACACAAGGATCAAGAGAAGGATAAAAAAGTAAACAGGAAAGAGAAATCACAAAGGACTTATTAAGCTGAACTGTTTACATTCCTACATGGAAAGATAATATTTGTAACTCTTGAAACTTTTCTCCGTATCTGGGTGGGTGGAGGGATTACACACACACACACACACACACACACACACACACACACACAGAGAGAGAGAGAGAGAGAGAGAGAGAGAGAAAGAGAGAGAGAGAGAGAGAGAGAGAGAGGGAGGGAGGGAGGGAGAGAGACAGAGAGCACAGGGTTAGTTGAATAGGAAGGATTAATATCTAAAAATATTAAATTAAAGGGTAAGAGAGGAATATATTTGGAGGAGAAAGGTAGCAATGGAATGGGGCAAATTATTTCTCATAGAAGAGGCAAGATCAATCTTTTCTAATGGAGGGGAAAAGGAGGGAGATGAGAGGGAAAAAGGGAAGTTTACTCTCTTCACATTTGACTCAAGGAAGTATAACATACACACTCAATTTGGTATGAAAATCTATCTTACACTACAGGAAAGTAGGGGAGAAGCAGGGTGGGAGCTATGATAGAAGGGAGGGTAAATGGTACATGGGAGCAATTAGAAGTAAACACAAGGACAAGGTCAAAAGAGAGAATAGAAGAAATGGGAGGCAGAATAGGATGGAGGGAATTATAGTGAGACTTATACAACATGACTATTATGGAAGTCATTTGCACAGCTACACATGTATACCCTATGTTGAATTGCTTGCCTTCTCAGTGAGGATGATTGGGAAGGGAATAAGAGAGAAAAGTTGGAGTTCAAACTATTAGGAATGAATGTTGAGAAATGTTTTTTGCATACAATTTAGAAATAAGAAATACAGGTAATGGGGTGTAGAAATCTGGCTTGCCCTACAAGAAAAGAGACAAGATGGGTATCAGGGATGGAATGGGTGTGATAGACGGGAGGGCATATTAAGGAAAGGGGTAATCAGAATGCCAGATTTTAAAGGGTGGGGGAGGGCAGATATGGGAAGAAAATGTGGAATTCAAAATTTTGTGGAAATGAATGTTGAAAACTTAAAAATAATTAATTAATTATAAAAAAAGAAATTATGTTCTTCAGTGAGCTTTTGGACCTCTTTTTTCATTTGGTTCATTCTTTTTTTTAAGACATTCTTCTCCTCATTGGCTTTTTCCACTTCTTGCCATATGAGTTAAGTTAATTTTAAGGCTGTTAATTTCTTCAGCATTTTGGGGAGGTTTTCTTTAGAAAACTGTTGACTAGTTTTTCATGATTTTCTTACATTGTTCTCTTCTCTCTTCTCCATTTTCCTTGACTTATCTCAATTGGTTTTCAAAATCCTTTTTCTAAGTTCTTCCATGACCTGAGACCAATCCATATTTTGCTTGGAGGATTTGGATGCAGGATCTTTGCCTTTGTTGTCTTCATCTTGTATGTTTTGATCTTTCTTGTCACCAATGACATAAGAAAATACCTCTTCCCCAAAAAAGTGAAAACCTATAGTGTGTTTCTTTTCCCTCTGTTTGCTCATTTTCCAACTAATTACTTGACTTTTGAAGTCTTTGCTAAGTGGAAGGCTCCAAAGATGGCCTCCTCTTCCACAGTGGCTGCCCCACTCCAGGACTAGGTCCAGGGCTGGGCCCAGAGCCTCATCTGAGGCTTGAGCTGGGGCTGTACCATGTTCCCCTGTCATCCAGTAGAAAGACCCTTCCCAGTGACCTTCAGAGCTGTCTTTGCTGTTTTTTGGTTCAGAAGTCTGGAAACCACATTAGCCAACAGTGATTCTGCTCCATCTATGCCAGTATAGCCCATACTGAACTGAACTACACTCCCTATCTGGTTCAAGAGAACCTTCCTGTTGACATTTCACATTGTCTTTGCCTGGAAATTTGTTTCAGTCTGTCATTGTGTGACCTCCACTGCTCTAGAATTTGTTTAGAATCATTTTTATATGATTTTTGAAGGTTTTGACAGAAGATCTCTAGCAGGTCAATACTTCTACTCTGCCATCTTCTATCTTTAAATTTCTGCAATATAATCTTTCATACCTCTTCCTCTAACTTAAAATATTTGTGGTCCTTAGTTGTTATAATGCTGATGAGAATTGAATTTTTTTAAATATTGATAATGCAGTATCACTAAGCAAGCAAATCTTTAGTAGAAACAAGATAATATTGAGAATCCTAATCCTCATCAAAAAATTCTACTTTCTTCCTTCAGTTTTTTCTTGGTCCTATTTTATATGATGGCTGTATAGCAGACAGAATTAAAAAATGCTGTTGAACTGTGTAACTATTCACAAATTCTACTTCAAACAAAAACACAGTGCACTACTGTCAAAAGCTGATAACAGAGTGATGTACTCAGCACTCACAAACTCTCACTAATGAGTCTTGTGCAATGGTGGTGGCAGTATAACAGTTAGCACCCCAACATTCACAGGGGGATCTGCTATCAGGTTCCTAAGTCTGCATTCATAAAAAGAAAAGGGTCAACTTTTGAGGGGTCAACAATCACTTTAATCAAGCACATGCATCATTTCTTTAAACAAGCACACATGTCATTCATTTAGTTCAGGGGAGTCAGCACCCTGAACTTCAAAGAAAATATAGAGAAATCAAAAAGTCAACAGACATGGCTTCCTATGCCTGACCATAATTCAACAGACAAGTTCAACCTTCTGATTATAGTTACCAGAGAGGGAAGCACTGACATCTGGGGTTTTCAATGCTGGGAGCTCCTTAAGGTGACTTCCCAGAGTCCTTGTCTGGCACCCAAACCTTCTTACAAAAACTAAGCCACAAAGGTAAACCTCACCCTCAGAGTATTTATAGGTTTTGTAGAGACAGAAGGCATAACTTTCTGACCCAGTTCCTCAACAGGAAAAAAAAAAATTCTTGGAATCTTCTTACAAAATAACTCTGCTAATCAAGCTTCCCACAGTAGGCAGGCCCATCAATGGGTAGGAAAGATCCTCCTTAATCACGTTATTCAGAGGCATTATGCTTCTTGGTATGAACTAAAACAGCAAAAAGATCCTAATTTGATTGACATCACAGCCAATTTGAACTAAATAATGAGCATAGCAGCAATCAATTTAGCCAATATGGCTTACTAATATTCTAATTACACAGGTTAATCTGGGAGGAGTATTTCATGGAAACTTATTTTTAATTCTTTGATATTTTAACTATGTTCACTTTTTTAAAAGTAAAGTAAAAATATGAAAGACAAAAGTGTATTAATAAAAATACTAGTATTTGTTCTGTAAAATTTGGATTCAGTCTAAAGGTTGCACATGAGGACCTAGAAGGTCACATGTGGCCTTCAAGTCTCAGGTTCCTCACACCTCATTTAGAGCAACTATTCAGTTGCTTTTCTGATCTTTCCATTTACAATTAGGCCTTTTCTAGGTATGAACACCTTTTTGCCTCCAGGTACATACATGATATACATGATCTGCAAGATCCTTATATTTTGAGACTCTTCTTTAGCTGCCCTTAGAGATATTGACTACACCACTGTTTTTTGTTGGGTTTTTTGGGGTTTTTTTTGGTGTTCAAAAACAAGGCAGTTCTTCTATCATTGAAATTTTAGTCAATTACATGACTTGGAATGGACATCTTGATATAGAAAATCATTTGTAAAAGCATTCATATATTTTCATCAAAATAGTAATATTTTGAATATTCAAAATATTGCACTGGTAATGTTATTTGGGTTGACAATTTTAGAGCTAGAAGGCTCTTAAGGATTATTTAGGTAGACTCCAAGGTCATGTAAAGATATATTAAGCTTCCTGTTCTCTCTTTTTTCAGGGATTATTGGTTAGGGAATACCATCTAAGAAAGTCAGAGTAGGTTAGTGTTTCTCCCTAACTATTTTACTCTGCCTCAGCTCTCCTTATTTTAAAAAAAAATATTGTTTAATATCTTATTTTTCCCAGTTACATGTAAAAACAAATTGAACATTTTATCAAATTTTGAATTCACAATTGTCTTCCTCGATCCCCTCCTCCCTCATTGAAAAGGCACATGATTTGACATAGGTTATACATGTGTAGTCATGCAAAACATGTTTCCATGTAAATCTTTCTGTGAAAGAAAATACAGACAAAAACACTAAGAAAAATGAAGAAAACAAAGAGAAATTTGATGTTCATCCAAGCTCTACTAGTTCTTTCTCTGGAGAGGGATAGCACCTTTCATTTTAAGTCCTACAGAATTGTCTTGAACCATTGTATTGCTAAGAATAGCTAAGTTATTCATAGTAGATCATCATGCAATAATGCTGTTACTGGATATAATGTTCTTCTGGTTCTGCTCATTTCACTTACCATCATTTCATGTAAGTCTTTCCATGTTTTTCTTGGCACATCCTGCTTCATTTCTCAAAGCATAATAGTATTCCTTCATAATCATGTACAACTTGTCAGTCATTCCCCAGTTGAGGGATATCTCCTCTATTTCTAATTCTTTGCCAACACTAAAAGAGCTGTGATAAATATTTTTGAACACATAAGTCTTTTTTCCCCCTTTTTTTTTTATCTCTTTAGGATACAGAGGTAGGAATAATATTGCTTCAGTAAAGGGTAGACTTGGTTTTATAGCACTTTGGGCAAAGTTCCAGATTTTGCTCCAGAATTGTTGAATCAGTATACTTCACCAATAGTACATTAGTGTTTTAATTCCCCCCCCCCCTCCTCCAACATTTTTCATTTTCCTTTTATGTCACATTAGCTAATCTGGCAGGTAAGAGATAGTGTCTCAGAGCTGTTTTTTTTTTTTAATTTGCATTTTCTCATCAATAGTGTTTTAGCCCATTGTTTTTAATAAGACTAGAGATGATTTTGATTACTTTGTCTGAAAACTCCTTCATATCCTTTGACCATTTACTGATTGAGGAATGACTTTTATTTCTCTAAATTTAACTGTTTTCTATGTTTAAGAGATGAAGACTTTATCAGAGATATTCACTATTTTTTTCCACAGTAATGATTGTCACCTATCTATTTCCCTTTATCCTATTTTCCCCATCCATCCTCCTCTCTCTCCTTTTTCATGCACCTTCTTCAAAGTGTTTTGCTTCTGATTTTTACTGACCCCAAAGAGCCCTCTCTCCTATCAGCTCCACCCCCATTCTCTATTCCACTACCTACATTAATTTACTTATTCAGTGCCATACCAATCAAACTACCAGAAAATTGTTTTCTAGAGCTAGAAAAAATGTCAAAAATCATCTGAAAGAACAAAAGTTTGAGAATATCAAAGGAGGTAATAAAAAGAAAGCTATGGAAGGTGGCTTAGCCTTACCAGATCTCAAATTTTATTATAAAGCAGCAATCAGCAAAACCATTTAGTATTAGCTGAGAAGTAGAGGGGTAGACCTGTGGAATAAGTAGGTATTCAAAACATGGTTGTCAATGAATATAGCAGTCTACTGTTTGATAAATCTAAGAACCCCAGCTTCTGGGATAAGAACTTACCGACAAAAACTGCTGGGAAAACTGGGTAACAGAGGGGCAGAAACTGAGCATAGACCAATGCCTGACAGCATACACAAGAATAAAGTTCAAATGGAAACATGATCTAGGTATAAAAGCTGATGCTATAAACAAATTATGGGAACAAGGAATAGTGTATTTGTCAGATTTATGGAGAATGGAGAAACTTATGACCAAACAAGAAATAGAGACCATTATGAAGTGCAAAATGGATAATTTTGATTACATTAAATTGGAAAAGTTTTGCACAATCATTGCAACCAAGATTAAGAGGGAAGCAGAAAACTGGGAGAGCATTTTTGCAAGTAGTTTCTGTGACAAAGGTCTCATTTCTAAAACACATAGAGAACCATGTTAAATTTACAAGAATACAAGTCATTCCCCAATTGATAAATGGTTAAAGATATGAATAGGCAGTTTTCAGAGGAAGAAATTAAAACTATCTGTAGTCATATGAAAAAATACTCTAAATTACTATTGATTAGATAGATGCAAATCAAAAAGCAGCTCTGAGATAGCACATCACACCTATCAGATTGACTAACATGACAAAACAGGAAGATGATAAATGTTGGAGGTGTGGGAGAGTTGGAATATTAATACAATGTTGGTGGAGCTGTGAACTGATCCCACCATTCTGGAGAGCAATTTGGAACTATGCCCAAAGGGTTGCAAAAATGCACATACCCTTTCTCCCTGCTATATCAATTCTAGGACTGTATTCCAAAGAAATCATTAAAATGGGAAAGGGTCCCAGATGTACAAACATATTTATAGCATCTCTCTTTATGGTGGCCAAGAACTGGAAATCAAGGGGATGCCCATCAATCAAAGAATGACTGAAGTATGGTTGTGGTATATGCATGTAATGTAACACTGCTGTGCTATAAGAAATGATGATCAGGAAGACCTCAGAAAGCCCTGGAAGGACTTATATGAACTGTTCCTGAATGAAAGGAGCAGAACCAGGAGAATATTGTACATTGTAAAAGTTACAATGTGAGGAAATTTTCTGGTAAACTTAGCCCTTCACAGCAATGCAAGGACCTAAACTATTCCCAAAAGGAATCTTGAAGCAAAATACCATCTACATCCAGAAAAAGAACTATGAAAGTGGAATGCAAAAGGAAGCAGAATATTATCTCTTGTGTAATGTTTTGTTTTGTTTTGTTTTTCTCATGGTTTCCTCCATTTTAATTACTCTATGTAACATGATTAATATGAAAATGTGCTTAATGAAAATGTATGTGTAGGAACCATATAAGATTGCATGCCATCTTAGGGAGGGGAAGGCGAGGGAGGGGAACCTTGCTCCCCTGTGACCCCAAACTTCTCAGTGCTAGTTCCTATTTTTGCTGTGACTAAAACCAGAACTGCTTACCCAGATTCGAGTATAAGCAATGCCACAGAATCACAGCTCTGTAGCCAGCAAAAGTACTATTGCAAATTTCCTTCTGACCCATTGTCTGATCCCCTTACCATATATGGGCTGAGAGGTCTAAAAACCATGCAGTCACTGATTCAGTTGCCCCAAATCCTACTCTTTTTTTGCTGAGGCCCCCTCTGCTCTGGCAGAACCTGTGCTGGATTGTACTCCTCTCACTGATGCAACAGACTTTTCCTAATAATCTTCCAAGTTTTTGGGGGCTGGAAAATTGCTTCACTTTACTTTTTCTGGCTTCTGCTCCTCTACAATTTGTTTAAAGTCATTATTTAAAAATATTTGGAGGGGTTTGGGGGAAAATTCAGGCAAGTCTCTACCTTTCCACCTTCTTGGCTCTGACTCCCAGAATATTCTTAATATATGTGCAAATCACTCTCTTAAGTATTTTATGGAGATGAAAAATAGAAATGTAGGTTAGTTTCTGGGATTGCAGGCAACAATGTGGCACAGTTCACTGAATTCTTGAATTCAGTTAGAAAGATCTGAATTTGAATCCTTCCTCAACCCTTAGTAGCTGGGCAACATTGGACATGTCACATTGTGTGCCTCAGTTTCTTCATCTGTAATATGGAGATAATAACATCTACCTCCCAGACCTGTCATGAGGATTAACTAAAATAAAATAACAAAATAGTTCACAAACCTCAAAGTACTATATAAATGTTAGCTATCATTATTCCTTTCAATTATACACTTAAAAATAATTATACAGTCTTTAGTTTACCCATTTTTTTTAGTTTTCTGGAAAACCAGTCTCTCTGTGCCTTCAAAATTATCTCCCCATGACAACAGACATTTTCTCTGTATTCATCAGCTAATCTTTTTCTTGTCTTTGTTTTTAGTGTTATTTTTGTTTCCTCCTAGAACTCCTTCCATAATATGTTTTGACCAAATGCACTTCAGAAAGGATTGTTGTTCAGTTGTGGTCTGAATGCTTCGATTCATGTAATGCCTGGAAAAATCAGTCAATAAACATTTATTAAGTGCCTGCAATGTCCCAGGCACTGTAATAAGTGCCGAGGATACAAAAAGAGAAAAAAAGAGGCCCTGTCCTCAAAGAGATGTCAATCTAGTGGAGGGGAAAACATGTAAAGAAAGATATACAAAGCAAGTGTCAAGATTGTAATAAAGTTATATTGAGGCAACAAAAATTTAAGCATAATTTATTAGTGAGGTTAGCAGTAAGTGATAAATGGGCTCAATAACTAGCACCCTGAGCATAGGCTGACCAAGATTTTTATAATGATTAACAAGATGACAAGGCAAAAGCTCTGGCTAGACATTCAAGGAGTGGGGATGGTTGTCACCTCAGTTCTTCCCCATTATATCATTAGGGGATGAGATCAGTTCTCAGATGATGGGATTAGTATGCAGATATGGGAGTTGCTACAACAGTTTTAAATTAATGAGATTGACCTATAGTACCACAGTTTATCTGAACATTGTATCTGATATGGATAATGCTATCCTTACTTAAAAGAGAGAATCTCAAAAAAGAAAGGCATGAGGGGCAAGAAATGCATGCAAGCTTATCTTTAAAAATAAACCTTTCATCTATTTCATTATTTCAGATTTAAACTACATATAAAGAAAAATTATGTAATCTTACTACTTTTAACTTCCCTGTGATATAAGTAAGGAAAATGTAACAACTGTTCTATTTAAGAAATTCGAATAACAACTGAAAACCAAAAACTAAGTATTTTAAATTACCACAGAAGACAGAACTTGGAAACACTTTAAATTAAGCATTAAAAACCAGAAAATTCCTAGCTTGTACAGAGAGCAAACAATACAATGTGATTTATAAAATCTTAAACCCTCCCTATGTATGCTTTAGTGTAATTCATCCCCTCAACTTTTTCTAGGTACAAACATCACTAGTAGGTGTTTTCACAACTTACTCATTTTGAGCAGCGCATGGTATTTCCTTTGAATGGTACCTTATTGCATTATTAGCTTAACGATAATTCAAACAATCATACCTGAAATGACAATTCAGAATGAAATCAAATTACAGTCCATGAGATTTTCCTCAAATAGCAAAATTTCACTAATCACAGTTTAGAGCTATGCTATTATTATGAGCAATCACGTTCTGCAGTTTTACACATGCAGTGAATGACTCAAAAGCCCAGAAAAAAGTCCTGTAAATTTTCAGACTAACATATTAATGTTTTGCCTATTAAACTGTAAAGCACAATAAAATCTCTTCATCTAAAGTAAATTATTATTAAGTTTTTTCAAGATGTTAATACAATATATACTATTTTTATTAGCAAGTACAATTTCATAATTTTCATAAGTGATAACCAAAATACATCAGAAAATCAGAAATCAGAAATAGAACCTAATAAATTTCCTGATTCTGACTGGGAATGATCCTAGTTTTTCAAACTCTTAACGGGTGATCAGTAGACCTGATAAGGTATGACCTAGCCAAAGCACAGATCCCCAAGGAACCCACAGACAATGATAATATAAAGAGGACTTTGTTACTTTTTTCTGACAACAGTAACTTAGTATCTATTTCAAGGCAAAATATACCCAATTAAAGATTTGTTTTTAAACATTTTAAGTTCTTTTTAACTTCTTAATTCATAATATAACAACCTCTAGGTTAAAAGAGAACTGACTTTTCCAGTGGCATTCTGATGCAAACATTTGCCAAATTTTACAATATAGAAGACTTTTTAAATTAAATAATTTTATTTTCTCTGGTTACATGTAAAAACAATTTTAACATTTATTTGGAAAGCTTCCAAATTCTTTCCTTTCTATCCTCCTGCCCCCCCACCTCATTGAGAAAGCAAACCATTTGATATATGTTATACATGTTTAGTAATGCTAAGCATTGTCCTGTCCTATTAGTCATGTTGTGAAAGAAAACACAGACAAAAAAACCAAACAGCATTCAGATACCATCTATTCATTTTTTTGGAAATGGATACCATTTTTCATCGTAAGTTCTTACCAGTTGTCTTGACCATTGTATTGCTCAGAATAGCTAAGTTATTCACTGAGGATCTCACAATATTGTTCTCAATTTGTACACAGTACATTTCACTTTGTATTAGCCTAAGTAAGTCTTTCCAAGTTTTTCTGAGAGCATTCTGCTTATCATTTTTTATAGCACAATAGTATTCCACCATAGTCACATACCATAATTTGTTCATCCATTCACCAATTGACTACTTCTCAATTTCCAATTTTTTATCCCAAGGAAAGAATTGTTATAAATATTTTTGTACACATAGATCCTTTTCTTTTTTTGTTTATCCCTTTTAAATACAGATCTAGTAGTTGTATTACTAGTTTAGAGGGTAATACATGGTTTTTTAACCCTGTGAGCATAGTTAAAAATTGCTGTATTGAATGGTTGAATCAGTTCACAACACCACCAAAAATCTCATTTTTTATACGTCCCCTCCAACCTTTGTCATTTTCTTTTTCTGTATTATTAGACACATCTAATAGGTAATACATTAGAATTATTTTAATTTGTATTTTTCAAATCAATATTAAGAGCATATTTTTCACATGGCTGTTAGCTTTGATTACTTCATCGAAAAACTATTTACATATTTTCATTTTTTATCAACTGAGCGATGGCTCTTTTATAAATTTGACTCAGTCACTATATGTTTGAAAAATAATGTTTTTCTCAGAGAAACTTGCTTCAGAATTTCTTTTCACAGTTACTATATAACTGTAACTATATTCACAGTTGCATATAACTACATTCACAGTTATTATATAACTATATTTCCCTCCCTCCTATCTCCCCATTTATTCTATTCTCTCTCCTTTCACCATGTCCCTCCTCAAAAATGTTTTGCTTCTGACTCCTACCTCCCCTAATCTGCCCTCCCTTCTATCACCCCCCTCCTTGTCTTATCCCCATCCTCTCCTACTTTGATATACAGTAAGATAGATTTGTATTCCCAATTGAGGGTGTATGCTATTGTTTCTTTGAGCCAGCTCTAATGAGAACAAGATTCACACATTCCCTTGCAATTCTTCCATCTTCTATCATACTGTAAAAGCTTTTTTTTTGCCATTTTATGTGAAATCATTTACCCCATTTTACCTCTCCCTTTCCCTTTTTTGCAGTACATTCCTTTTTCTCACCCCTTAATTATTTTTTTAGATTATCATCCCTATATTTAACTCACACTTATGCCCTCTGTCTTAACTATCACAATAATGAGAAAGTTCTTGTGAGTTACAAGTATCATTTTCCCATGTAGAAATGTTAGCAGTTAAAACTCATTTGGTCCCTTTATTTTCCTTTCATGTTTTCTTTTTTTGTATTTCACTTGAATCTTTTATTTGAAAATCAAAATTTCTATTCAACTCTGGTTTTTTCATCAAGAATGTTTGAAAGCCCTCTATTTCACTGAATGTCCTTTATTTTCCCCTAAAGGATCATTCTCAAGTAGGTGATGCTTGGTTGTAATCCTAACTCCTTTGCCCTCCAGAATAGCTCCTTCATAATTTCTTGAAAGATGATCTTTAGACTCTCTTTTTCCATTTTATCAATTTTGCTTTTCAATAAAGTCTTTTCCTTATTGACTTTTTGTATGACTTTTACCTTTTCGCCTGGTCTTCTTTTTTTAAGGTGTTACTTTTTTCATTATTTTTGTGCCTCTTTTACCAAGCTATTGCCTCTTTTTTCATGATTTTTTTGAATCACTCTCTTTTCTCTTCCCAATTTTTCCTCTTACTTGATTTTTGAAATCTTTTTTGAGCTCTTCCACAGCCTGAGACCAATTCATATTATTCTTTGAGGTTTTGGATGCAGGGATATTGACTTTGTTGTCTTCTTCTGAGTGTGTTTGGTTCTTCCTTGTCACCACAGCAACTTTCTATGGTCAGAATTATTTTCTGTTGTTTGCTCTCTTCCCCAGACTCTTACTTGACTTTTAATTCCTTACTGAAATGTGGCTCTGTTTCCATGGTAGCATTATCTCAAGTTTCAGGGGCTTTGTTTGGGTTGTTTTCAGAAATACTTCTAGGGCCCTCTAAGTTTTCCTTTCTTCCAAGATAGTATGGTCTAAGGACAGGTGCTTCCTACTCTCCTGGCCTATGATCTAGTTTGTGACACAAACAGTATTTTCTGTGCTGGTAGTGTGATAAGGGTCCACACTCCACTGAGGCCACAAGCTGTGGTATGCCAGCATTCCTCCTCACTCTGGGGCTGACACCCAAGACTACCATCTGAACCTGAGTATGGGCAGAGCAATGGGGTCCTGTCTCAGTGCCAGCAAAGAGACATCTATAATCTCCTGTAGACTAATTATTTGACACACTGGCTGTCTATGGGTTTTATATTTGTAGATCCAAGTCAATATTCACAGCACTGATGGTGACTATGAATATGCCAGCATAGTCCTCAATTGCAAAATATAACAGATTCTCTATATAGAAGGCAGAAGAAAAACCTTTATTCAAACGCCAGAAAGCTAAATCCTCAAATCAGAAGCCAAATTAGTCATAGTAGCCAAGAAGTCAATATACATTAGCATTGCAGGGGACAAAGGCATTTCCAAGCCTTCCACCCATGTTGGAATCTTCCCACAAACAAACCAACACTCACCATCTTACCTGTCTGCTTACCTGTGTCTTTCCCAGCCGGGAAGTCAGCTGACTAGCCTGACCAACTTTACCCTAGCTCTCTTCCACATTTCCTATTCCACCCATTCATCAAAATTTTCCCGCCATGTATGGTTAGGCTTCCATGTAATTTAAGCAGGTCATATGAGGCTATTAATGAATGAAAAAATTTTCCCATTTGAATTACCATTACATTTGGCACCAAGATCTTTCATATTCATTACATAGATTGATGGGGCAACTGGTGTGAACAGAATTGTAACAGGGATAACAGAAAATAAACATCTAAAACAATATGGAGGCAACTGGTATCAATAGAACTTTACAACAATATAACAGGGATCCCCAAAATAAGCAAATAATACAATATCTTAGGGTGGGGGACTTGAGTACAAGTATCCCATGATTTCCCCCTGGAATGAATGGGCCCTAAAATCTTAGGGTAAGGGTAAAAGATCTCTTTTCCCCTAGCTACTTCCTGCTGAGATTGGATGTAGAGCTGTCCTCACCCCAAGAGGTTCCATTCAATATGTTAGTTCTTTAGCTGATGTCTGGAGCTTGGTTGATACCAGTTTTCTACAATATTGTTTTATATGCTTATTTTCTCTTATCCCTGTAAAAGGTCTGTTGATACCAGTTGCCCCACTGACTTATGCAATGAATACAAAAGACTTCGGAGCAGCAATGAAATGGTAATTTAAAGAGGGAGAGCTTTCATATTCATTAATAGGCCCATGAGGTTTGCCTGGGTCACATGGAAGCCTGAGTCACATAAGTCCAAGTCACATGGAGCCTGTGGTGAGAGAAGTTTGCTGAATGCGGGGAATAGGAAGAGGTGGAACTAAAACAGAACTGAGAGGAAATTAGACATGAGAGTAGTCAGAGCTAAGGAGGCTGCAGGTTGCTGGCTAACATGAGTGAAAGGGCTTGTTTGTGATTTTGTTTAACGGAGCTGGTTTGTGGGAAGCCTAGTAGCGGGAAGGCTTGGGGATGCTATTGTTCTTTGCATTGCTATTGTGTATAGATTTTCATTACTATGATGGATTTGGCTTTCTGGTGCTTGAATAAATATTTGGTTCTGCCTTGCATGTGGAGAGTCTGTGGTATTTAATGATTCGGAATTGCCTTGGAAAATTCATGGCCGCTGTAGGCACTGTGAATATTGCATTGGCACTACAATGTTCCAGAAGCAGTTGCTATCGCTGCTGATTTAGTAGCTCCCAAGAACTGCTCCTGGATAGGTGAGGCTGGGTTCCTGCTGATGGATTGTGTTCCACTCTCCCTGAGGTGCACCTGACTTTTCCTACCAAACTTCTAAGTTGTTTTTGGCTGGTAAATCATTTCACCTTATTCTTTTATGGGTTCTGCTATTCTAGAAATTGCTTTTTTGCTTTATTTCAAGGTATTTGGGGGTATATGGGGGAGAATCAAGTGAGTAGCTGCTTTTTCTCCACCATTTTGGCCGTGTTCCTAATAAAAGATGTTAGGAGTACAATAATAACACACAGTATATTTAAAACATGAAGCATAATGTATTACCTGTCAGATGATATCAGTTCATTTGAATGCACTTCCAAGTTATCATGGAAAATCATTCATCATTCATTTTGATATATTATACCAATATATAGTAAACCTGTATGGAGTAATTATATTTTAAAAAATTATAATAGTTATCATTTATCTGTGTATTTTCACATTTCAGGCAAGGTATTAAAGACTTCACTATTATGGAATCTTTATGATAACATAGAAGGTGCATGATAGCATTACAGATTAGGAATCTGTGGGAAGCAGAGGTAAAAGAACTTCTCTCATATCATACAGCTAATAAATTTCTGAGAATTGATTTTAACATGTTTTCCTAATGTGTGCATTTTTCAGCATAAGGCCTTAATTGAGGATAGAAAATACGATTTCCATTAAATTCTGATTTGAACAATTACTTCAATAGGAAAATACATCTCACTGTCAAAGCACCCATTTGACAATTTAGTTATAGAATAAACCTTAACTAAATTAAATTAGAATTTACTATCACAAATCCAAAGTCTCTTTTTCTTTTTCTAAGGACTATTTACCAGTAGCATTTCAAATTTTATGGTGCACTGTTTTCTGTTATTTCATATTCAAATTTTTGTGGCAGCAGAGTCTCCAGAATTTCTCTTTATATTTTCTTATTGCCCAAGATATATTTATATACTCAAGTATGCATGTGCACACATGCACATGCATACATATATATTACATTACATTATATTATATTATATACCATATCATATTATAATATATTTTATTATAAATTATGTCATATAATATCATATTATATTTATATTAATCTCTTTTTAACCAAATGTGATGAGAATGAGATTTTATGAACTCCCTACAACTGCCACATTTTCCCCACTACTGTAAAAGGTCTGCATTCATTCCACACCTCTTTTATGTAAGGAAATTTTCCTCATCTTATCTCTTCATTCTCCAGTTTCCAGTGCATCCTTTTTACTCAGCCTTTTACTTTTTGGTGAGGTCATTGCCCTGTGTGTATGTAAACTCCTTTTAACTGCCCTATTAATGATAAAATATTTAGGAGTTGCTTGTTTCATTTTCCCATATAGGAAGGTAAGCAGTTTAACTTTATTGAGTCTCTCATTAGAACGTTTTCATATTTACCATTTTATACTTCTCCTTACTCTTCTTTTTTAGTGTCAATTTTTTTTTTACGCAGATCTGCTCTTTTCATTAGGAATTATTGAAAGTCTTTAATTTTGTTAAATATCCATTTTTTCCTCTGAGGAATAATATTCAGTTTTACTGGTTAGGTTATTCTTGGTTGTAATCCTAACTGCTTTGCCTTTTGAAATGTCATATCCCAATACTCCCACTCCTATAATGTGAAAGCTGGGAGATCTTGTGTGGTTTTTGTGGTTCTACAGTATTTGAATTCTTTTTTCTGACTGTTTTACCTGGGAGCCCTGGGTATAATAATGCTGGGAATTTTCATTTTGCCATCTCTTTCAGGACATGATCAGGGTTATTCCAATTTTTACTTTACCTCGGGATCTAAGACATTAGGTTAGTTTTCTTAGATAATTTCTTTAAATACAATGTTTAAGATCTTTCTTTCATTATGGTTTTCACGTATTCCAATAATTCTCAATTTATCTCTCCTCAATATATCTTCCAGGTCACTAAGATGCAAAGAGACTGAAAAGTTAGGAGGACATTAGATTACGAAGGGCTTTGAGTGTCATAATATTTTGTTTTTGATCATGATGGCAATAGGAAGTTCCTGGAGTTAGTTGAATATGGGGGTGACATGCTCAAATGTGAGCTTTAAGTGGCTGAATTGAAGATAGATTTGAGTGGAGAGAGACCTGAAGACGATAGGCCCATCAGCAGACTATTGTGATAAACCAAATATTAGTTGATAAGAGCCTGCACTAGAGTAGCGGCCATGTAAGAGAAGAGGGCATATTCAGCAGATGTTGAAAAGGCAAATGAACTTGACTTACCAGCAGTTTGGACATGAGGTATGAGATACAGGGAGGTTACTCTCATGACTTCTAGGTTCAGAGTATAAGGGAAGGGGAGTATGATAATAGGGAAGGTAGAAGTTGTGAAGACTTTAAGAGAGGGGGAACCTGCAGCCTCAAGACCTCATGTGGTGCTCTAGATTCTCAAGTGTGGCCATTTTACTAAATCCAAACTTCACAGAACAAATCCCCTTAATTAAAGGATTTGTTCTGCAAAACTTGGAATCAGTCAAAAGACTGTACCCATGGACCTTAAAGGCCACAGGTTCCCCACAGGTTTATGGGCTAAGATCATGACTTTGGTTTTGGAAATGTTGCATTAAAGATGTCTACTGGAGATCCAGTTTCAGTTGGAGATGGGAGCCTGGAGGTCAACAGAGATTTGGAGGGGGAGTGTTTAGGAAGATCTGAAAATCATTATTATATAAATAGTACTTAAATTCAAGGAAGTTGATAAATTCACCCCAAGAACTTTTTCAAATGAAACTGGAAGAATGATAAACTGATGAAATATATCAGCTATTAGTATTCCTCTAACAACTTATGTTTTAGCATTGGTGATAGTTTTCATATTTTATTGCAACCACATGTCACTGTTCTGCTTTTGTCTTAAAAAAAGAAAAGAAAAGAAAAATGAGCTCATCTTTGAGCTTCCTGTGCAGTCACATTGGCTTATCTCTTTTGTTTCTCAATGTAATTATATTTTTTTATACAGTCCAGCAATGTCTAGCTAATAATTGTACCAGCAATACCCTGCAAAAAGGTTAGTATTTGTTAGATGAAAGATTATTTTTACTAGTGAACTACAAGGCTGATAGTGCATCTTTAGATGTATTTGTCTAAAATGAAAATCGAGAGGATCAGACTTAAGTCTTTGGATTTTAAAAAAAGATTCTTCCTATATTATTAATGTTTCCAGGGAAATTTTTATGAGGGTCATGTTCAATTTGCCAAACCCAGGGAAAGCCAGACGGGGAACTGTACTTTTGTCGGTATCCCCCTCCCTCATGCTTCTTTTATGGTATAAATGGACTTGTAAGGTTTAAATTGATTAGGAAACTCATATAATAATTAAGCCCTGCAGATAAACTTCATATTGAACATTTGGTATGACTATTTGAGATCATATTACAATGCTGTAAAAGTTTTTCAGCGTTAGACCTAAGACCTACTATGGGCTTAAAACTACTAGAGGAGATAAAAAGAATTAATAATTTATTAACTTAGCAAAGAAGATATGAATCTAGTGGAGGAGTGGCTTGATAAAACTTGTAGTCTTTAAGTGTGAAGCAATATTAAGATTATGATTGTTCTCATTAAAGGAGAATAAAAAGCATCAAGATATTTAGAACATAAAATAGACTATGATAATGCAAAAGAGAGATTCAAAATCCCTGCTCTAGGAGGTGTGAGGAAGAAAATCTCAGTGTTAACTCAGGAAGAACTTAATGGGTGAGGTATGAAGACAGTTAGGCTTTTAAGAATAGATAGGAATTTAGCAAGTTGATATAATGATAATAATGATGGTGATGATAACACCATTTGATACAACAACCACGAGATAGAGGTACTATTATTGTTCCCATTTGACAGATGAGAAAACTAAGGCAAACAGAGGTTAAGTGATTTGCCTAGAGTCACATAGTCAATAAATATATGGGACTGAGTTTAAACTCAGTTCTTTCTGACTCCAGACCAGCATTCTAGCCATTGTAGTCACTGCACCTTTTAGCTACCAATACAGTGAATACACATACCAACCATAAGGACATTGGATCATATATATCTTTTATCTGATTTATACATGATATCTGATTTACACACACATTCATACATACATATGCAACATTTTATATGTTCGCATACATACATTTATAATGTCTATGTGCATATATACACACACATATTTCTCTATATCTGTCTATCATCTATCTATCCCTCTGTCTGTCTATCTGTCTATCTGCTTTTCTAGGTTCTAGGGCACAGAATATCCTTTGTTCACTATTACAAACTTGTCCCTAGTTCCTGTCACTCTCATGTTAACTCTTCTGTCTTTTGTTGTAAAAAGGGCCAAAAAGGGATCATAGATCCCTTTCTTGCTTCCCTTAACTTTTGAGAAGTGAAACAAATACCAAGACAAGGTGAGTACCCACTCCTGCTTTTCTTTTAGAAATTCTCTTAGAATTAATACACTTTACAGGAAATTCAATTTTGTTTCCTAGTTCACGTACTAAAATCACAATAAAAACTTGTACCTAGTAAAGTTCTTCCGAGAATTCATTTAAGAAGTGAATAAACTATTACTATACAACTATTGTTTGAATGCATAAAGATACTTTTAAAGTCTTTAAAATAAAGCATGCAGTTGAGTAATTTTAATAATGACTCTGAAATCATGTTTCTATGATTAATTTGCCAAACATAATTTTTCCCATTAGTAAGGAAAGAGGTAAGGAGGAAGAGAATAAGTGAGTGTGTGTTTGCATACACACTATGTACACATTCACATATACACACAAACATATGCATATGTATATAATTATAAATACTTATTATGTGGTAGGCTCTGCGCTAAGTGATTTTTTCAAATATTTTCTCATCTGATATGACATTGATGTTAGTTTAACTTTAAGCCCATTTTGGTTTAAATTACCCAAGATTCTGAAATAATAAAATATAAAATTAATTCAACTTTGTTGTGTATCTATCTAATTATCTATCTAAAATTCTGTTATCTATTACCTGAAAATATATTTGTGTTATGGGTGGATGAATAAACACCATAAAAGATTCTAGAGTCTATTTGGGAACAAACTGTCATATTTCTTGCATTATAATACATTATAAAAATAACAATCTGTAGTGGAAAGACACCACTTAGAATATCTAATGCAATCCCTCCATTTTATATTTTAGAAAACTGAGACCCTAGAAAGCTCAGTGACTTACCCAAGGTCACAAGAATCTTAAGTGCCAGTGGGAAAATTGAAATCAAGTCATTTAGACGTGGAGTTTGTTCTCTGCCCACTGAAATATACTTCCTCTCTTGTTCATCTTTTTAGTTTGTTTGTTTTAATGCACTTACATTTTTGTGCTTTTAACATTTTATTTAAAATATTTCCATTTGTAGCTCATTTGAAAATCTCCCTCACTCTGTCCCTCTCTCTGTTCACAGAGAGAATTCTCTTCTAGAATTCACAAAGGCATTATTTAAAGGTCTGGCATGTAAAATAATTTACAATGACTATTCTATTTGATCCCAGAAGGAGTAATAAGTGGAAACTTTAAATGCATAGATTTAGGCTTTCTTTAAGAGAAAACAAACAAAGAAACAAAACCTTTCCGACAATGGAAGTTGTCCAAGAGTAAAATTGGCTACTTTAGGGAAAAGTGGGCTCCCCTTCAAAAGAGATATTCAAGTGAAAATGTCCATGCTTTGTATTTGTTGTAGAGGGGACCCTCAGTCAGGTGTGTGTTGAACTAGATTACATCTGGGGTCCCTTCCAACACTGAGATTCAGTTAATACAATCATATTACAGGAATTTAATTCAAAAGAAGGTACTGACTTCTATAAAACTAATGCCCATAGAACTTTATTAGTGGCCTTAACTGACAAAAATATTGAGATGCACAGTTAAATAGGAAATGTACCATATGCCATCTTATACCTGCACACAACAGGACATCTCCTTAATAGCTTTCTTAATATCCTTACTATGCTTGAGTTTGGGAAAGCATATGGTATTTGCCTGCTTAGTCATGCTTTTCCATGCTAATATTGGCTGACAGTATTTAATGATAATCTTTGTTCAGCTATAAATAAAAAAATAATAACTTATTCAAGGCTTCTTACCTTTATACTTTCCATCAATTTCTGGTTCATTCTTACAAGTCAGCACATATCTTCATGGAATCATAAGATTATCATTTAGAAGGAATGTTGAAGATAATTTTAAAGATGAGAAAAGTCAGTCCCAAAGACAATATAGATTTGCCTCAGTTCACATAGTCAGTTGTCAGGAATGGCCTGTTTCAAAATCCTTTCTTGTGAAGAGGGAGGGAAATAGTCAGTTGGAGAAAATTCAGGAAAAGCTGAATGGCAGGGCCCATATATACACATTTGTGCTTAAAGAATCACACACATGCCTAGTATGGCAATATAAATGATTGAAATGTGCTTTGTTTAAATCAAAACTTTTAAATATACCCAGGACTTAAACAGTTTCCTGAATCTTCATAATTCTAATAATTCTCTTGATGTACACTCCTGGTTGTTCATTTATTTTCTTAACAGTAGTGCCCACAATCTTGGTTCCAAAGAACAAGTGAAGTTTGGAGGTCATGAGGCTGCAAAGGAGTGATGTTGAAGAACTGATAAGACAGAGTTGTTTCATTTGTAGTTTTACTTAAATATTTCATTTCTGATGAAGATTTGCTAAAAGATGGATCTATTTAAAAAATAATAACTTCCATGTTAAAAAAGGCATCAATAAAACTTTTAAAATATATACTGTTACCCAGAACTTAATGAACACCTTAGTTTTGTTCTGACAAGAGCAGAATATGGGGGTGTTTTGAAGTAGCTTGAATTAGCTCACAAAAACAGATTACTAAATTTTCACTGTGAACATTTACAAACCGTACAGATCAGAGCTTAATTTACTACTTTGCTGATTTTCTGTAGTTTAAACTTAAGAAAATTATAGATAAATGTTACTAAAGGAAGTTGTTTTTTAAAATGTGGCATATGAACATTTTCCCCCACCCAGGGAACCTATTGTTAATCATTTACTTCACCAGAGTATCACCTCTCTTGTTCTTAACACTTCCTTTTAATTCAGCTTGAGGATATATGAGCATTTTGTTTTAAAAAATATATTTGTAACTTTTGATTTTATCGTATCATGATTTCTGGAATCCTCTCTAGAACTACCGCTATTTGTGAGAAAGAAAACTAAATGAGAAAAAATTCAATGCATCTAGAAATATATACAACATTCTATTTTTTCTAGTTCTTCTTCTCTTTGTAAGAAGGTGTGTGTTCCATTATCAATTCTCCAGTCACTAGTGTTTCCCCTTCACCCCAGTTTCTTTGAATTTTGTGCACTTGTACTTTTAACTGTTTTGTCACACCTTTAAATTTTAATGAGCTTGCAGCTGATAATAATCGCTATATCTTTTCCACAAGATTTCTTATCTAGGCATTCCACCCAAAACTTGCACTTGTACAATTGGTTATTTCAAATTAAATATGGAATATTTCATTAACCCCACTAAATTTTATTTTATTTTTTATTTAGCCCATCTCTCCAGTCAACTGTGAACAATTAATTTTGTTAAAAGTATATCCTACCCAATGGGTTTTGTGGTCTTTGAAAGTTTCATAAATACATTATATGACTTTATCCTCATTGTTTTTAAACTATTAAACAAAACTGCATCAACACAGGATCCCTGAACCACTTCCCATATGAATGACATAGATTAAATAATTGGTATTCTTTATGACTGAAAAATTGCCCCAGTTCTTGATATTTGTAATTCTTATATTTAAATCTCACTTTCCTATATCTTCACAACAAGGTTATCATGAGAGAATTTTTAATTTGCCTTATTGAGATTTTTGTTTATTAAGACTAGAGAATTCTCTTCATCTACCAATCTAAATCATTCTTGTAAAGAATTATTCTTGAGTAACACATGCTTGAATACTTCTATGGGAAAATTTATGGTAATATTTATCAGATTTATGACAATTCAACTCTCTGGTCTTTAGTTTTATCACCTATAAAATGAGGAGGTTAGTTCTGATGTTTATTTTCCTTTGTAACCTATGAGGGGCAGGTAGAATTGTATAGGCAAAGACAAAGGGAAAGAATGATATACATATAAACGTGTTATGTTGGCAAAATGATAGATATATACATATATGTATGTGGATATATGTATATATACATATATATGTGGCTGTATATATATGTGCATGATATACATGTACACAATCTATACACACACACATATATGTATACACACACACATATGAGAGAGAAAGAGATTTACCAGAAGTTTGATTTGAATTATGGTTTAGATATTCTAATCAACTAGGGGTACAAATATAGATCAACAATAGGGGCACAAATATAGAGATAGGCTGAGACTAGATTGTAGAGAATCTTGAATGTGAGGCATAGTAGTATGAAATTTATTTATTAGGAACTTGGGAGTCGTTAAAAATTTCTTAGTAAGGAGTGACATGGCAATAGTAAGATCTTTGAAAGGTAAATCTGGCAAGTTCAGTCCACATGGACTGGAATGGGCATAGACTGGAGAAAGGAGGAGACTCCTGGAGTGTTCCAGGCAAAGGTAATAATGAATTAAACTATGGTGAGTTAAGTTGTCCATAAGGACAATAAAGTACAAAAGTCTTATTGCAGTGCCTCTTAAAAGCATTTTTTTTTACTTCTTTTCTTCAAATGCCTCATTGAATTCCAGATGATTTAAGAGTAAAGAACTCTGATATCTTAATGAAAATATCTTTAATGCAAATGTGGAGTATTGCTACCATGAGTACTTTCTGGTAAAACTTTATAATATTTACTCATTTATATTTTATAAAGTGACATTTAAAAAGTCTATTATTCAAAATAATGTTCAATTTAATAACCAAAGTATTGGGTTGCTATCAGTTTGAAATAAACTATATACCACTTTCATCAATTCAACTACCAGCATGATAATTGGCTAAAATAAATTTGTGTCTTTATTAATCTGTTAAAGATATTAGAGAAGCACCAAACTGCCAACTATGTTTTCACTACCCTGCTACATGAGGGTCCATTAGCTTTGATAATTGAGATTTTACAGCTGAAAGTCAGGGCCATTATAGAAATGGTCTGTGTATTTCCATTAGAAAGGATTTTTATATTGCAAGATAAATTAAATTGCTTTTAAATATGCAGTTTATGTGTATTCCAAGGAGATAGGATACAGTATGCTGGCTGTATCATTTTTATTCATGGTTTTCAGTTGGTTGTTTTTTCTTTTAATTCCGTAATTTTCTGGTTCTCTTGAGATATAAAGAAAGAGTATGCTTACACTGTGTATTTGAGTTTTTGTTGCCTTGGAAACTGAAATGATAGTTTATCAAATAAGCTTGAATACCTTCAAATACATGTCTATAACAATAGCACCAACAATTTGCTTTCTGTCAGATGAGATACTAGTAGAAAGTAGAATTATGGGTATTAGTACACTTTTCTAGGTCATTCATTTACTAATAAGTATATTTTGCATTTAAATATAAATATACTAAACTATTTTGTTGAACCATATTATCATTAAGAATATTTGCTAATTTTGAGAATGAGGATCAAATTGCAGTGTTCAAGATGGAGCAATTGATCATCTCTATATTTCTAAAAATATGAATACTTTAAAAGTATTTAAAATAATTTAAGAAATATTTTTTTTATTTTTAAGCACATTTAATTTTAATATGTATAGTTTATTTTATGTCCATAAATGATTTAATTAGGATTAAGTATGGTAACCAAATCATTTGCTACATATGAGAAAAAGCCAGACAGGGAGACAGAGAGATAGACAGGATAGAGGTGCCAAACATTGTGTTGTTTGAGGGATATAATTTTTAAAAATTAGTTTTTTTCTCAAAATACTTTCAATCTAATTGGAATAGAAAATACATTAAAAAAAGATGAATTGTAGGGCAGATGGAGAGATCTAGGACTCTTTTGAGTGCACTGGCTGGTCAGATGGCCATGTGTTAGGCTTGGTGGGTAAGTTCAGTTGGTAATCTGGTTGTCCACCATCACACTGGAAGGAGTATGATCAGGTACACACCAAATATCCAAGCTATGTGTGCAACCATGCCTACTCTGCAACTTTTTAGGAGAGTGTGGAGGGGCCTGACCAACATCTCTGAGGCAGAAAACAATGAGCCTGAGGGCCACACTACTGGAATGCTGAATTTGGATTCACTATAGAGAGGGAAGAAGGGGCAGGAATTTGGGGATTGAAGTATCCTTTTTGGCAGTGAGACAATCCATTAGGAGAACAAACAGGGATGCAGAATGTAAAGTGCCTGGGGTTAGATAATTTCCTTCATTCAGTTTCCATGCCAGTCTTAGATTTATGTCTACAAGTTCTATTTACAAAATCTCTTATGGGTAGCAGTCCTTCACTCTTACTCTGACCATTGATTTTCCAATAACAATTTCAAATATCACCATGAAAGGGATATAGGTAATTCTAAGCTGACAGTGGCAGACTTAGACAGAATATGTACGTTTGAGGTCAATGTCTTCTCTGGAATGGAGATCGTCAGTAAATAGCTTAGATTTAAACTTACCTTTTCCTAAGTATGAGGTAAATATGCAATTTAAGTAGAATACTCTCCCTTGGTTACTGTTATATGTCAAGGGGGGGGATGGAATTATCTATCTATCTATCATTTATCCATCTATCCATCTATCTGTCTCTCTGTCTATCTATATCTATCATCTATTTATCATCATCTATCTAATCTATCTCATCTATCTTCAGTGTGTTCATATGTACCTTTATACATATACATACATACATATGTGTATACATATATACACATAGATATATGTACATAGTTAATATTGTGTTAGTATATGTCTATAATAGGAATAATATTACTTACACACATATACTCATACATATATAGAGTTACAGGTATCTCTGTATGTTTGTATACATATGGATATTTGTCTCTAAAAAAATCAAAGGGAAACATTTACATGTAAAAAATAAACAGGTATATGCAGGAGGAGCTGGGTCAAGCATGAAAAAAGTAAGAGGCTTTAGCTAGTCAGATCTGGGAAAGATGCTCTCTCACCTTCACATAATGTTGGGGGCCTAGGGATGAGGGATTTCACACTGATTTTGCAGGGACCCTACTCCTTATAGATAAGACGAAGAAATTTGAGCATTTCTTATCTGATCCTCTTAACAGGTCTGGAAGGTAGGTGCTATAATTATCCTCATTTTATAGATTAGGAATGTATAAAAACAGAATTTAGGTCTCTTGCTTAAAGTCACATGGTAGTTAAATGTCTAGGGCCATATTTACACTCAGCTCTTCACAAATCCAAACTCATAACTCTATACCTATAGCACCCAACTGTTCTCGAAGCGAAGTGAAATATTTCAAATATTCTTGTAATTTAACTGGTATAGACAGTTAATTTGGGTAATATAAAATTTAAAAACAGTATGTTTACATGCATATACATTTAAATTTTAAGATAGCATATAAGCATATATATGTGCATGAGTACATATGAATATATGCAGTGCATATATACATATATATGCGTATATATTCATAGATAAATATATTATACATATTTACATACTTTAGAGCAGTGAACAGAGCACGGGCCCTGAAGTCAGGAGGACCTGTGTTCAAATCTGTCCTCAGACATTTAACACTCACTAACTGTGAGCAGACTCTGGGCAAGTCATTTAACCTAAATTTCCTTGCAAAAAAATAAAAATCCACAAATTCGTTTTAATTTGCTTCATTCAGCTGAACTGTTTACATATATATGTATGGATGTGTCACTGTCATATGTATATGAGTGTGTGTGTGTGTGGGGGTGTATGTCTATTAATTTTGGGACCCAACTTACTCCTAGAAAGCTTATGGATCTCCACTTTGTGCTTTATCTGTCTGTCTGTCTGTCTTTCTATTTACCGAATTTTTTTTGATTTATGGAAAGAATGAATCAGTTCAGGTATGCATGGTTATTCATTTTCTTATTTATATCTGTTTTAGAAAATATTTCATCTGATTGTAAAGAACAAAGTTTTCCTACTAAAGAAAAATGGAGAATTGAGATGATTGTTACTGTACATTTAACAACGAAATATACAGATTTTTACAAACTTTTCAGACCCCATTTCTGTCTCTTCTCATTCATTGCATAGATTACTGTTTTAGATTTCTTTCTTACTTTATATACCTGATCATGCTTTGCTTTAAATCATCCCTTTCCCTTATTATCATTGGTGAAGTATCATTGTGCCTTACACTCATATTCAGAGTGGATAACTGATGATAAAAGCATATACTAGGATTCAAGTAGGATAAAAGGTCAATTAAGATACCTAATTCCAGCTTTAATTTGGGTAAGTAAAATCAAGAAGAATTAATTTTTATTGTTTCAATCATATCTTACTCTTTGTGATCCCATTTGATATTTGGAGTTTTCTTTTCTTTTCTTTTTAAATATTTATTTATTTATTTAACTTTTTACATTCATTTTCACAAAATTTTGGGTTCCAAATTTTCTCCCCTTTTCTCCCCACCCCCACCCCAATACACCAAGCAATCTAATTTTCCCTATCTCCAATCTGCCCTCTCTTCTGTCATCCCTCCCTTCTCTTGTCTCCATCTTCTCTTTTCTCCTGTGGGGCCAGATGACTTTCTATTCCTCATTAGCTGTATGTCTTCTTTCCTAGTAGCAACAACAATACTAAACAGTTGTTCCTAAAACTTTGAGTTCCAAATTCTCCCCATCCCTCCCAACCCATTCCCTTTGGGAAGGCAGGCAATTCAATATAGGCCATATCTGTGTAGTTTTGCAAATGACTTCCATGATAGTCGTGTTGTGTAAGACTAACTGAATTACCCTCCATCCTATCCTGCCCCCCATTGTTTCTATTCTGTCTTTTGATCCTGTCCCTCCCCGAGTGTTGACTTCAAATTGCTCCCTCCTCCCATTGCCCTCCCTACCATCATCCTCCCCCCCTTGCTTATCTCCTTCTCCCCCACTTTCCTATACTGTAAGATAGGTTTTCATAGCAAAATGAGCGTGCATTTTATTCCTTCCTTTAGTCATATATGATGAGGGTAAACTTCTTGTTTTTTTTTTCTCAACTCTCCTCTTTTTCCCTCCACTAAAAAGTCTCCTACTTGCCTCTTAAATGACATATAATTACCCCATTCCATTTCACCCTCTTTCCTCCCCCTACCTTTCTCTCTCACCATTTACCTTAATTTCTTTTAAGATATGGTCCCATCCTATTCAATTTTCTGTCTCTGTATTTGTGTGCATGTGTGTATGTGTGTGTGCATGCATGCGTGTACATGTGTGTGTGTGGTCCCACCAACTACCCAGATACTGAAAAGTTTCAAGAGTTATAAATATTTTCTTTCCATGTAGGAATGTAAACAGTTCACTTCTGGTAAGTCCCTGAAGACTTTTCTTTGCTGTTTACTTTTTCATGCTTCTTCTCATTCTTGTGTTTGAAAGTCAAATTTTCTTTTCAGCTCTGGTCTTTTCATCAAGAATGATTGAAAGTCCTCTGTTTCATTGAAAGGCCATTTTTTCCCCTGAAGTATTATACTCAGCTTTGCTGGGTAGGTGATTCTTGGTTTGAGTCCCAGTTCCTTTGACTTCTGGAATATCCTATTCCACGCCCTTCGATCCCTTAATGTAGAAGCTGCTAGATTTTGAGTTATCCTGATTTTATTTCCACAATACTGGAATTGTTTCTTTCTAGCTGCTTGCAAGATTTTCTCCTTCAGCTGGGAATTCTGGAATTTGGCCACAATGTTCCTAGGAGTTTCTCTTTTTGGATCTCTTTCAGGTGGTGATCGATGGATTCTTTCAATACTTATTTTGCCCTCTGGTTCTAGAATGTCAGGGCAGTTTTCCTTGATAATTTCATGGAAGATGATATGTAGGCTCTTTTTTTGATCATGACGTTCAGGTAGTCCCATAATTTTTAAATTGTCTCTCCTGGATCTATTTTCCAGGTCAGCTGTTTTTCCCATGAGATATTTCACATTCTTTTCCATTTTTTCATTCTTTTGGTTTTGTTTGGTGATTTCATGGTTTCTCAGAAAGTCATTAGACTCCTTCTGTTCCATCCTAATTTTGAAAGAACTATTCTCTTCAGTGAGCTTTTGAACCTCTTTTTCCATTTGACTAATTCTGCTTTTGAAAGCATTCTTCTCCTCATTGGCTTTTTGAACCTCCTTTGCCAATTGGGTGAGCCTTTTTTTCAAGGTGTTAATTTCCTCAGCATTTTTTTGGGTCTCCTTTACCAAGGTATTGACCGGTTTTTCATACTTTTCTTGCATCTCTCTCATTTCTCTTCCCAGTTTTTCCTCCACCTGTCTAACTTGCTTTTCAAAATGGCCTTCCAAGGCCTGAGCCCACCCGACAACCCCCTGGGATGTTTGGGATACAGAGGCCCTGCCCTCCACATCTTTCCCTGATGGCAAGAATATCTCCTCATCATCAGATCTGAAAGGCGGGATCATTTGCATCTGCTCAAAAAAGCTCTCTATAGTCTTATTTTTCTTCCCTTTTCTGGGCACTTTCCCAGCCAGTTACCTGACTTCTGAGATTCCTGTCCACCCCCAGCCTAGATTCGCCCAGCTAGTGCTTGGGGTCTGAGATTCAAATGGGCTTTCCGGGGCAGGTGTGGCTGCTATTCAATGTGAGCTTAAGTTCTGGTACTCGAGTGGGGGCTGGGACGCCTCCCAGGCTCAGTTCCCTCAGGGGCTTTATGCAGAGACCTTCAGTAATGGAGCGGGTGGGGCAGGGCCGTCTCCCAGGCTCAGCTCCTTGAGGTGGTTTATGCAGAGACTTTCAGTAATGAAGATCCTTCCTGCTCGGGGAGTCCCAGGGGCCACCACTGCTGCCTCTGCCTCTGCCACTTCCTGCCCCTGCCTCTGCCACTTCCTCCCAAGGGGGTCCGAGCCACAGAGACACCCCGCTCCCCTCTCGGCCAGCTCAGATGTGTCTCTCACTGACCTGTAGAGTCTGTGGACGGAGAGACCTTTCAGGCCACCGGAGGTTCCGTCCCTGAAGCCTGCTCTGATCTGCTCCTTTTGGCCACCCGGCCAGGGCCGCGCTGGGGTGGACTCCGCTTTCCGGAGTGTGATGAACCCTGGGGATGGCTCTCCAGGGCTCTCTGGAACGGAAATCTCTTCCACTATGTTTCTGCACACCCTGCAGTGATCCAGAACTTGTGGGGAGCTCTTCTTACATTAAATCTATGGGCTACGGGTTCGGAGCTCGCATACGTGAGTCTTTCTACTCCGCCATCTTGACTCCACCCCTCCATTTGGAGTTTTCTTGACGAAGACAGTGAAGTGGTTTGCCATTTTATTTCTCCAGCCCATTTTACAGATGAGGAAACTAAAGCGAAATGTGTTCAGTGCCGATGGTCACAGAACAAGTAAGTGTCTGAGGCCAGACACATTTCCTGAACTCAGAAAAATGAGTCTTCCTGATTCTACATTCAGCAAGTAATAATAGTAGTAATAATTGTGATATTTTTACACTTATGAACATTTCTATTTATTCCAGGTAATCCCTGTGGGATATTCCAGTCATTTTCACATTTCCTTGTCTTTTTTCTTCTAGATTCAAGAGACAAAAAAATTGGCGTCCTGAATATGGAATCAAAATGAATGTTAAAGATACTTCTCAGGACTCCACAGAAGCAGAGTATGAAGAGGAAGGTGACCAGTCTATTTCATGAAGCACTTGGGGCAATGTGGGTTTGTCAAATTAAAGTTGAAGAAAAAAATAGTAGAAACAGAATCTAAAATGGAAAATTAATTGTAAGCACCTCAAACATAACTGTTTTAATAAAATATCAAATATTACAGGATATTTGTAAGCATTTTATCCAATACCAATTTTTGCATAAAAGAAGTGTACGTATCTTGTTATCTTGTAAAGAAGAGGTTGAGATTTCAAGTGTGAATTGTATATACACTGAATTTTGTTTTTTTTCCCTAACTTACTTATTCACATTTTGCAGCTCCCTCTTTTATTGTCACTGAGAAAACTTGTTAAATTTTAAATGTGCTTTGTAAAAAGTAGAAACCAGAGGTTTTAAGATTGTGGAGGAAAGGGGGGAGGTTAAAACTTCAGTTTATTATTCTCCTCCTGCACATCACAATGTGCATACAAATCAAAAATTACACTTTTAAATACACAATGCTTTCATTATTTTTTTTTTTGTCTGTAAACTTACCCAAAGATTACTTTAGGCTGAATCATCAACTTTTAATGTGAGAAAATGAAAATATTGACTAGTATATTGAGACTAAACCAATACTGAAAAAATATAGCCATATGTTTTAAAAGGTGATGCCATGACTACTGTTATTCTTCTAAGTGTTATGGTTTGGTTTCTGGCCCACTGATTATCCACTAACTTTGATTTTTTGTTTCACACATGAAATCAATTATAGGCCTGGGATATATGATTTACTAACTCTTCTTATAAAGTCTGTTCATTTATTTGTCAACCAGTAATAGTTATGATACCTATCAACTTCTTAGAATTACATTCGTTCAAAGGTCTGTGTTCATAAAAAACAGTATATTATGGGTGGAAAAATATTTACCAAGACACAAATTGAATAGAGAAATGATCTCTTAAACTTAGCAAGGAGGCAAATTTATTGGAACAATGGATCTAGTCACATAGATTTAATCAAGTAAACAATTAAAATGAATGTCAGAAATATGTATCTACCAATTTGTCTTTGAAGACATTATCTTTCTTGTAGACTTTAGAGATAAGCTTTTAGAAATAATCTAGTCTACCCTCTTCATTTTACAATGAAGAAATTGAGACCCAAAAAGTTTAAGTGATTTACTCTAGATCATGCAGATAGTAAGTAGCACAGATATATCCATAAGTGATAGTTTGGTACTATTGTAAAAAATAAATGGCTTTGAAGTAAGAAGACATGGATACAAAGCCCTATTCTAATGTTGCAACTTGTATGACCCTGAGCAAGTCACAACCCATCTTGGATTCAATTTCCTCAACTATGGAATGATGAAGTTGGATTAACTGGTTTCTGTTTTCCTTTAAGAGGTCTAGAAATATGATCCTGTATGAAGGATAGCATTCTAAATATAACCACTTTTGCAAGATAAAGAATACCTCCTCATATAGATTTTCAGATAAAGAATGTGTAAATTTTCAGAAATTCATATGCTGATTTCATAGAAAAAACTCATAAAATATTGGTTGAAAATTCTATTAAAGTTCTTGTAGTCAAACCATTTCATCTATAATTTGCTCATGCGTATTGCCACCAATATTTAAATATTCCAGGTAACACATAGAGAATTGCTAATTACAACATACTAGACAATAACTTGCAATCCTTCCTTTATAGATTACAGATAATCTGCCTAGATTAGCCTTTCAAGTGAGATAATGGAATATTAAACCAATCCGTATAACATAACAAAAGTAAGTTATGTGGCAGAATAGTCTCTCACTGAAATAGTCTTTATGTTGGAGAAAGTATAATTAGTTATACTGTTTTTTAGGATATCGATTTGTAAAGTCATTCTTCTTTTATGCATTGGGTATTTTTCTTAAATTTTATATTGTCAAAATATTTAATAAACTAATTACTTCTTAAATTTATTAAGAAATCTTGTAAAACTTTTGATGAATTGAAAATTAGGAAGTTTCTTTGTCCATTTCAATTTTCATATATTAGATCATTTCAAAATAGAATATAATTTTAATCAAGAAAAAATATTTTTATTATTTGAAACACCTTTAATTTAGACCAGGTCTACATATATGGAGGGTAGAACTTATCTTGGAAAAATTTCACCCATACTTTTGGATCAAATCAGTTATCTATATTTGCCTTGATATAGAAGACTAATCAGATCAACTGAAAGAAAATAATAAATGGAAGCTTCTGAAACAAGAGCTGACCCTATGGATATGTTTAGGAATAAATATTTCATAACAAATTGATATTTCTATCTCAAAATTCTGTGAAAAGTTTCCTTAAAATGGCTTAATCATTTTTAGTCATACCAAATTCCATGAGATTGTTTTAAAAAAATGTTTCAATGTCCTAAAAAGCTACAAAGAAGCATGTCTTTCTACATATTTTATAGCCTCATTCTGTACTTGTTAGCTATATGTAGTATTAACTAATCACAGAGAATATTTTTTAACTTTAACCTTAGTTAATGAAACAAGTAATAAAAGTATAGCTACACAAGTTAAGATGAGAAACACATTTGGGTATATTTCCCTAATCACATTGTATTATTGAATCTTTTTTTTTCGTTTTTTATTTGTAAAAACAGTCTCCTAAAATTGAAACTAATTAAGATGTAACCATTAATTGAGAAGACTTTGGAGACTCAATTTTATTTTAATAATAATCATTCTTAGGAGGTTGTCATGGATTACATTGTTCTGACACTTCTGTTCAAAATCAACATAATCATAGCTAAATGTTGATGAAACAAATCAAATTTCTTGAATTCTAATGAGGTTAAATATGGACAATATAAATAAACATCCTATTTCAGTATTAATATTCATTGCACAATTATTTAACGTTAGTCTTAGAAATGTTGATCTCCAATCATTTGATAAGAATGCTACTATTAATTATGAAAATTTCAAAATGACTTGTTTCTTGAACTTTTGAGGAACAAGTAATGCAAGTTTGTTTTGTGGAAGTACTTCACAATTGCTAACCTTTGCATTCATTTCAGAAGAATTAGTTCTGGAACTCTATAATGGACTTTTTTCCTCTTGCTGTTGAATTATTTTTTTCAAGGCAATTTAAAAGAGAACATAAAGTTGAACGTTTTGAAGTGTCCTAAAGTAAAAATGTAATGAAACTTTTTATTGTTTTACCTGTAACTATCACTATTTCAAGTACCATAAATGTTATTCTTTAATCTGTTTAAAGTTCATTTCCATGGGGAAGCAAGTTCCTATTAGGTATTTCACAACTATATCTATATCACAGCCACAGAAAACTCTGTGCACATAAGCTAAGTTTTCCAGGGGAACATGAAATATATAGATTATTGCACAACCAATGAGAAAAATATTAAATGGATCCATAAGAGATGAAATTCACAATTCTTAATTAAAAAAAAATTATCTTCTATTTTATTTAATGAAAAAATATTAGTCGATGATAAAGTCACCAGAATTTCTGAGCTATGTTGTCTTTATATTATCATTTCATATGTCTAGGCATGATTCAGAAATTATCAGGGAATATTGCCCAGATATCCTAGAAACAAGGTAAAATAGAAAATGCAAGACTTCACCAATCCCCTCATGAAAGAGATTCTCAAATAAAAACTCCCAGGGAAATTATAGCCAAGATTCAGAGCTCACAGGTCAAGGACAAAAGTATTGAAGCAGCTAGAGAGAAACAATTCAAATATATTGGAGCCACAGCAGAGTATATTGCTTTCATATATTTTGCTTAATTTGAAGATCATTCCCACCCATTTATAGACCCATGTGATCTGCTTGAATCACAGAGAAGGCTAAGTCATATGTGGTGGGAGGAACTTGCTGAAGAGGTGGAGCTGGAAGGGGAGACTAGAAAGAGGCAGAGCTGGAGTGGAGCTGAGAGGAAATTGGTCAGACCAGTCAGAGCTAGGAAGGACAGAGAAAGCAGCAACTGGTCTGAGTAAGAGAAGGGCATTTTGCTTAGGGGAATCCTGTTTGTGGGAAGGCCTGAAAATGTGTATACACTCATTGGTTACTATGATAGATTTCTTTGTTGCTATGATGGATTTGCTTTTCTGGTGTTGAGACTCAGCTTTCTTGCGTTTGAATAAATGTTTTGTTGTCTGTTGAATTTGGTGCTCCATGTCTGTGGTATTTTGAGATTCAGAATTACGCCGGTATATTCATCGCTGTCATAGACTCTGTGAATATCATGTTCATGCTACACCGGGATAATACAAGATTGGTTAGCTTTTAATTAAAGAATTGGAGGGTCTGGAATATGATATCCCAAAATGCAAAAGAACTAGGATTATAATGAAGAATCACCTAATCAGAGAAACTGATTATAATTCTAAAGGGAAAATAGTGGAAATTCCATGAAATAGAGGACGTCCAAGTATTCACATTGAAGACCAAAGCTGAATATAAAATTTGCCTTACAATAAAAGAATCAAGAAAAGAAAGATAAACAGAAAAGAGAAATCAAAAGGTATTCAAAAAGATTAAATTGTTTGCAAACCTACATGAGATAGTGATATTGGTAACTCTCAAAAATATTATCACCTAAATGCCTCATTTCTAAAATATGTAGAAAAGTGAGTCAAATCCATAAGAAAACAAGTCATTCCCCAATTGATATATGGCAAAAGGGTATAAACAAGTACTTTCTAGAGGAAGAAATTAAAGCTTTCTATAGTCATATAAAAAATGCTGTAAATTACTATTGATCAGAGAAATCAAATCAAAACAACTGTGAGGTACCACATCACATCTATCAGATTAGCTAATATGACAAAAAAGAAAAATGATAAATATCAGAGTAGATGTGGGCAAATTGTTACACTAATGCGTTGTTGATGGAGTTGTGAACTGATCCAGACATTCTGGAGAGCAGTTTGGAACTATGTCCAAAAGGCTGTAAAACTATCCATATCCTTTGATCCAGCAATGCCACTACTACATCTGTATTCTAAAGAGATTGTATAAAAAGGGAAAAGGACCCATATGTGTAAAAATGTTTATAGCAGCTCTTTTTGTGGTAAGAAAGAATCTGAAATTGAGGGGATGCCTGTCAGTTGGGGCATGACTGAACAAGTTATGGCATATGAATGTAATAGATTACTATTGTTCCACAAGAAATGATGAACAGGCATACTTCAGAAAAACCTGAAAAGACTTGAATGAACTTATGCTGAATGAAATGAGCAGGACAGGAAATCACTGTGGGCGGTAATAGCAACGTTGTACAATGGCTGACTTTGTTAGACTTAGCGCTTCTCAGCAATGCAATGATCTAACACAATTCCAAAACACTCATAATGGAAAATGTATCTCTGTCCAGAGAAAGAACTTGGAAGTCTGAGTGCTGATTAAAGTATACTATTTTCTCTATCTTTTGTTATTTTTTAAATGTTTATTTATTTAATTTTAGACTTTGACATTCATTTCCTCAAAATTTTGAGTTCCAAATTTTCTCCCCATCTCTCCCCTCCCCCCACCCCATAATGTCTTGCATTCTGATTACCCCTTCCCTCAATATGCCCTCCCTTCTATTACACCCCTCCCTTCCCTTATCCTCATCTTCTTTCTTTTCTTGTACGGCAAGATAGATTTCTATACCCCATTACCTCTATTTGTTATTTCCCAGTTGTATGCAAAAACAATTCTCAACATTTGTTTCTAAAACTTTGAGTTCCAACTTATCTCCCTTCCTCCCTCCCCACCTATCCTCACTGAGAAGGCAAGCAATTCACTATAGATTATATATGTGTAGTTTTGCAAAAGGCTTCCATAATAGTCATCTTGTGTAAGACTAGCTATATTTCCCTCCAACCTGTACTGCCCGCATTTATTCTATTCTCTCCTTTGATCTTGTTCCTCCCCTAAAGTGTTTACTTCTAATTACTCCCTTCTCCCATTTGCTTTCCCTTCTATCATCGTCCTCACCCTACTTCTCCCCTTCTCCCCTACTTTCCTATAGTGTAAGATAGATTTTCATACCAGATTGAGTGAGCATGTTATTCCCTCCTTAAGGCAAATGAGAAAAGAAAAAGCTTTCTCACTGACCTTTGAAGCTTCCTTTGGCAATTGTGGGTTGAAGGATCAGAAAACCACTGCTTTTGCTGAGGATTCGAACCCCAATGCCTGCTCTGGTCTTATTCCTCTTGGTGCCATGTGGTCAAGACTTGGCTATGCTCTGCTCTGCTCTGCACTCTCTGTGACAGACCTTTCCTGTCAGCCTTCCAGGTTACCTTGGGCTGGAAATCTCTTTCACTCTGTCGTTCTGTGGTTTATGCTGCTCTAGATTTTGTTGAGAGTCATTTTTACAGGTATTTTATGGGTTACGGGGGAAGAACTCTTATGTACATCTTTCTGTTCCGCCATCTTCGTTCCACCCCCTTTTTTTTCTTTCTCAAGATTTTTTCTCTGTTGTTCTGATTCTTCTTTCACAACATAACTAATGTGGACATATGCTTAATATGATCATAAATATAGAGCCTACATCAGATTGTATGCTGTCTTGGAAAGGCAAGAGGTAAGGAAAGGGGGAAATTAATAACTCAAAATCTTTTAAAAGCGAATGCTGAAAGCTTAAACTAGATAATATAAAACACTTTTAAAATACTTTATCATCATTAGGGTAGAAAGAAAGGGTATACATAAAAGTAGGCCTTAGGTATTTGTTTACATTAAAGGGATGAGAAAAAGGATTTCATTGGGAGAAGTAGGAAGATAGGTAGTATGGGGTAAGTTATCTCAGGCAAAGAAGTACAAAAAATCTATTACACTAGAATTAAAGATAGGGTGATGGGACTCATGTGAACCTTATCAGAATTATCACAAAGAAAGAATAACTTACACATTTAGTTGAGTATGCAAAATCTATGTTATCTTTAAGGAAGTAGTAAAGAAACGGGATAAGAGCTAGAGTTAGTTTGATAGAAGGGAGGGCAGATCACAGCAGGCAAAGATCAGAAGCAAAACAGTTATAAGAAAGGACGGAGGGGAAGAGATAGAGAGAGAGAGAGACAGAGACAGAGAGAGACAGAGAGAGAAAGAGGCAGAGAGACAGAGACAGAGGGAGGGGAAAAGCAGGAGGAAAATAGAATGGAGTGAAATATTTACCAATCATACCTGTAAATATGAATGAGATGAACTCACCTCCAAAATTAAAGTGAATAGCAGAGGGGAATAAAACCCAGAATCCTAAGTATGTTGTTTTCAAAAGCACATATGAAGCAAAGAGATACAGCAAAAATAAGGGTCTGGGACAAAATCTAGTATGCTCCAGCTGAAGAAAATGAAATGAAAAAGCAGGAGTGGCAATCATGATTTCAGACAAATCAAAGAAGAAGAAGAAGAAGAAGAAGAAGAAGAAGAAGAAGAAGAATGAGGAGGAGGAGGAGAAGGAGAAGAAGAAGAAGGAGGAGGAGGAGGAGGAGAAGGAGAAGAAGGATAGCTCTAATTAGAAAAAATAAGGAGATGATTCCATCTTGATAGAAGTCATTATAGACAAGGAAATAATGCCTATACTTAATAGCTGTGCACCAAGTGTATAGCATCTAAATCTCTAAAGGTGACATTAAATGAGTTCTGGAAGGAAATAGAAACTATTCTAGTGGGGTACTTCAATTATCCCTTCTCAGAACTAGATAAATCTAACTAAAAGATAAACAGAAAGGAAGTTAAGAAGTTGAGTAGAATTTTAGAAAAAGTAGACATGATAAACCTCTGAAGAGCACTGAGTGGGGATAGAAAGGAAAATACCTATCCTCAGCAGTGCATGACACAGATACAAAAGGTGATCATTTATTATGGCATAAAAACCTGACAATCAAGTTCAGAATATAGAAATATTAAATACATCTTTTCAGATCATAATGAAATAAAATTTTATTCACCAATGAGCTGTGGAAATAATAGATTGGATTAATTGTAAAATAAATAATGTAACCCTCAAGAATGAGTGGATCAAGTAACTAATGATGGAAGCAAAAGATAATTCAGAGAAGACTTCAATGGTACAAAACTTACAAAAATAATTACAGGATGTAGCCAAAAATATTCTAAGATGAAAATTTATGTCTCTGAACACTTGAATCAATAAAATAAAGAACTGGCAAAGAATTAGAAACTAAGGAAATGTACATCAAATGGGTAATGGATGAATAAGTTCTTGTATATGAATGTGAATGGAATACTAATATATTCTAACAAATGATGAGCATATTACTCTCAGAAAAGCCTGGATTTATATGAACTAATGCAAAGTGAAGTGAACAGAAATTCAAGAACACTGCACACAGTTACAGCAATATTGTGCAATGATCAGCCATGAATGACTTAGATATTCATATCAATACAATCAATACAATTCCCAATGCAAATCTCAAGACAATTCCAAAGGACTCATGATGAAAAAATCTATCTACCTCCAGAGGAAGAATAGATAAAACCTGAATGTAGATGGAATCATGCTATTTTTCTTTATTTTTGTCTTTGTTTTTTGTCTCTTCTTAACATGACTTGTACAGAAATATATTTTTCTGATTGCACATGTTTAACCTATATCAAATTGCTTATCATTTCAATGAAGGGATGACGTGAGGGAAGGAAGGAGACACGTTGGAAGTGAGTCATCTAATCATATTTAAAAGATATATTCAACAGTATGTTAGATGGATAAATCTTTTATATCAATTCTTTGGCAATTTCTTCCAGGCTTTAATATTGTTATCATGCTTGAAATATCTCTCTATTGCTTTCTCAGGTATATGTTGTGATCCAGTGTATATTCTCTCAATTTATGTAAAAGCATTCAAAACTGATTGAGAAAATTGGCATAACTTTTTTCTGTACTGATTTGCCTAAATCTTGATTCCGTTATCTTAATCTGGTATTTGAGTTTATATATACACTGACCACTAATCTGTAATTATTAAGCTTAAATAATTTTGATTATGGGAATGAAACACAATGGTGTCTTTGCAGAACTACAATTTTGCACGTTAAAAATATTGTATACTACTTTATTATTGTGTTTATAATGATAAGTTGGATGATGCTTGTCATGATCTAACTTTAATTACCTATCTGGTGCCTATTTTTTGTTCTTTTGCAAATTTTGGAAATGACTCTCATTCTGGAAATTTTGGGGAAGGGTTCACAGTATGGAATTCAAACTATTTACCAGGATCAAATATAAAGTCCACTATTTGGCATAGAAATCTCCCGACACTTGGAACACTTATTTCCTCCACCAACTTTACATTTCACTCCTATTCATACACTCCAAGATGTAGCTTCATTGGCTACCTTGCTTTTCTTCTAATATGACATTCCATCTCTGATTCCATGCCTTTAAACAGGCTATTTCTGCATGCCTGGAATGTTCTCCTTCGCCTCCACATCTTAACTTCCCTGGTATGCTTTATGGCTTAAGTAAAATCCTATTTCCTGTAGAAGACTTCATGATCTTCCCTAATTCTCATGCCCTCTCTATGATATTATCTTCCATCTACTTTGTATATATCTTCTATATACCTAAATATTTACCTATTATCTCTTACTTTGGAATGTGATCTTCTTAAAAGTAAAGAACACAGTTTTTGCCTTTCAAAAAATCTGTGACACTTCATACAGTGCTTGACACTGCATAATAAATGATTAAGGTGTTTTATATGTTCTTTTAAAATGAGAAGTAAAATAATCTGCTTCACTATCTATGGAAATTGGATTAGGATAAGTGTTAATAAAACGTGTCAAGGTAGGTGGGAGTTTAAGAGGAGTTTGTATGCTCTCTAATTGCCTCCTTAAAAAAAGGCTTGAATGGCCAGGAAGCCCTTGACTGCAAAAGGCATATACTTTTGCACTGGAAATAGTGGTCATTCAAAAAAAGATTCTACCTGCTTTTTCTTTCCAAGATGCTCAACAAAGAAGCCCTTTACACAGACATACAAAGACTTAGCATCAGTCTCATCATTCTGAGCATTGGTTATTTTATTCTTTTTTAAATTTTCCCCTCAATTATCACTCTTCCAATCTTATAAAAAAAAATCTTACAAGATACAATTAGCTGTACTTCCTAATTGAAAATCTTTCCTTGGGATCTGATTCTTCTCCTCCAAAATAATAAAATGTTGAAGACACATAAAATAATTCTCCTCTTAGAACAGTTTATTTCTGTACTGATTTCCATCTGAATAGAGAACCAGTGTTCTCTCTATACTTACCATCCTATGAAATTTCAATAGGTGGATAAGATAACAGCTATAAAAATTTCTGGAAACATTGATAAACCGAAGATGCAAACCTATTGTTAACTGGTGGCCTTTGCTTCTGTAGTCTAAACTAATTATTGTATTTCTGGTAGGCAGAAACACATTGTAGTGATCTCTTAAAATGTTAATTATCCTTATTAGTATGTAGTATGTAAGGACAATGCTTTCATTTCATTGTTTAAGAAAAGATATTGAACATTTATATAAAATGATATGTGTGTGTGTTCGTCCTTCATTGCTAAAGAAGATCATGCCATCAGAGAAATAATGACACGACTTGCACTTGATTTTGTGGCTCAGCAGTTAGAGTGCTGGGCCAAGACTCAGGAAGATCATCTTCCTGAGTTCAAATCTGACCTCGGACTTTTAGTAGCTGTGTGCCCCTGGGCAAGTCACTTCAAAATGAAATATACATTTTTAATGGATGAAGAGAAGACAGAATTGGTGGGATATAAAACATCTCTGCCCTTTATTACTCCCCCATTTGAAACATTCAGTTATCACCAATTGTTTCTAATCTATATCTACGATTACTCTCTCTACTGGAGCTCCCTGATTCTGAGTGCTTCTTCACAAAACATAGACCAACAAGTAGCTTTGTAGGCATTCTTTTGTAATCTTAGTTATTCTAAGAAGTAAATTATTTTCTATGTGGTAACCAAAAGACTAATCTCTCTCTCTCTCTCTCTCTCTCTCTCTCTCTCTCTCTCTCTCTCTCTCTCTCTCTCTCTCTCTCTCTCTGTCTCTCTCTCTCTGTCTCTCTCTCTCTTTCTTTCTCTCTTTGTCTCTGTCTGTTTCTGTCTGTCTCTGTCTGTATGTGTCTATCTCCTTCTCTCTTTTTGAAATGATATAAAACATGTTCATATTAGACAAATTGTGAAAGAAAATACAGACGAAAAAAGAAATAAGAAATTGAAAAATGATACATTTTTTTTCTACATTCATACTACATCAGTTCTTTCTCTGGAGATTGATAACATTTTTTTTTCATCATGAGTCCTTTAAAATCATCTTGGATCATTGTATGGCTGAGAATAGCCAAGTAATTCACAGCTGATCATCATATGGTACTGCTGTTACTATATATAATTTCTCACGTTCATGTAAGTCTTTGAAGGTTGTTTTTTTTTTTTCTGAAAGCATTCTGTTCATCACTTCTTTTAGCACAATGATATGCCATTACAAACATATACCATAAATTCTTCAGTCATTCCCCAGATGGTAATCTCTTCAATTTCCTCTTTTAAAATGTGCATTTGAGATATTGCTTAAAACACTAAAGATGCGATTATATTTTTCATAGTGCATAAAAATTTGCTCTCAAAGGTGGAAAAGTTTGAATTTAATTCCAGTCACTGACACAAGCTGCCCATGTGACCCTGGGCATGTCACTTATTGCCTTAGTGCTCCAAGAAGCTCTAAGTTGAGAGGAAGAAGCATACATTGATAGGAAGAGTTTCAAAAGAGGAGCCCCTTATTAGAGAAAATTACAATTCTGGTCAAAATAAAAAAAAACTACTCAGAGGAGAAGCATATCAAATTAAGTCAAGAAGTGTCTTCTAACTGCCAGGCCTTTGCCAAGTGCTGAGTCTACAAATAAATGTAAAAACATAATACCTGCCCTTGAGGAACTTACATTTGAATATAAAAAAATAAAAAGGAATGGAAAAGCAGAGGAGGTTCCAGATAGAGGAAATATGAGTAATAAGCAGAGGAGCCTGGAGGAAAAAAAAAAGGAAGAAAAAATTCCTGCACCCAGGAATTAACCAGTCAGATCTTCCTGGATGAGAAGAGTGGAGGAGCATAGAAAAAAAGTTAGCAGTAGAAGTTTGGAGCTAAGTGCATGAATAATTCACAGCTTCAAATTTTTTCTCCTTTAGTCAGTTTGGTGACAGACCCATAGATGCATGCTGAAGGGAATATACAAATCATATAGATATTGTTTTTTTTTTTCCTCTTACTTGGTTGAAACAGAAACCTATTGAGGAATAAGTATAGTATTTACACAAGGAACCACTTAGAAATCCTTTGGTACAGTTTCTTATTTTTACATTTTAAGGAAACTTAGACTAAAGGAGGTAAAATGCATGACAGTATAACTACAGGCATACCTTGAAGATAGTATAATTTCAGTTCCAGAACATTGCAATAAAGTTAATAAGGCAATAAAATAAGTCACATGATTTTTTTCTTTTTGGTTTTCTAGTGCATATAAAAGTTATATTTATGTTATACTATAGTCTATCAAGTGGATAATAGTGTTATGTTTAAAAAAAAGCTATGTACACACTTTAATCAATTTATTCCTTTAAAAATACTATCACCTGAGTCTTCAGTAATTTGCACTTTTGCTGGTAGAGGGTCTTTCCTCAGTGTTAATGACTGATAACTCATCAGGGTGGTGGTTGCTGAAAGTTGGAGTGACTTGGACAATTTTGTAAAATAAGACACCAATGAAGTTTGCAAAATTGACTTGATTCACTTGAAAACTTAGAGTTCGTTGAGGAGTTATTAATTGGCCTCATTTTAATATTATTGTGCCTAAGGAAATAGGGTGGAGAAGGAGAGACTGGAGCAGCTGGTCAAGGGAACAATCAGAACACACACAACATTTATTAATTAGTTTGCTGTCATATACGAGTGCAGTTCATGGTGCCCCAAATAATTACAGTAGTAACATCAAAGATCACCGATCATAGATCACCAAAACATATAATAATCATGAAAAAGTTTAAAATATTGTGAAAAATACCAAAATGTGTCACAGGGAAAAAATGTGAGCACATGCTACTGTTAAAATGGCACCAATAGACATGTTCAATGCAGGGTTGTCACAGACCTTCATTTTGTAAAAAATGCAATATCTGTACATCTCAGCAAAGAAAAATGTAATAAAATGAGTTATAGCTATATACCTGTAGAGCTATGATTAGACTCCGACTCTTCTGACTCCAAATCCAGGGGTCCTTCAAATATACCACACTATTTGACTCAAAAGTCAGAAAGGTAGCATATAGAAGTGCCAGAAATAAATACAGGTGATGCCGCTGCTGATGTTGACGATATGTAGCATTTACATGGAAGCCATTATCTGACAGGGTTTGTGCTAGGTGCTTTATAAATATTATCTCTCCTCACAAAATCTCTGATAGTTATGTTAACATTAGCCTTGTTTTATAATTGAGGAAAGTGAGGAATACAAAGGTTAAACGATTGGTCCAAGGTCACACAGTCAATAAAGTGTTAGGCATGATTTTAACTTATGTGTTCCTGACTGTAGGCATAGCACTCTAGTGTCACCAAGCTGCTTAATAACCAGGGCTACTGGCTATTTTTATGGTGAATTGTCCATGACCACAGGTCTCTGCTTTGTTCAGTTGTTTCAGTTGTGACTCAGTTCAGTTCTAACTCTTTGTGACCCGATTTAGGGTTTTCTTGATAAAGATACTGGACTGGTTTATCATTTCCTTCTCCAGTTCATTTTATAAAAGAGGAACTGAGGCCAACAGGGTCAATGATTTGCCCAGGGTCACATAAATGGTAGTAAGTGTCTGAGGTCAAATTTGAACTCATAAAGATGAGTCTTCCTGATTGCAAGCCCAGTGCTCTTATCTACTGAGTTCACTAGCATTGGAGAAAAGTGCAAGGAAAGTATAACTCTCAGGAAGTCAGTTAAAGAATATAGATTTGAGATTGGCACATGGAAATTGGCATTCTGGATGTGGAACTTATTGCCTGTGTGATTTTTAACTTATTGTTTTGATTCATTTCAATCAGTATTTTTTAGTATACCTTCCATGGGTGAATTACTGTTCTATATGCTAAGATAGAAAGACAGCTTCCGCTCTCATAGAGTTTCTGTTCTTACAAAGAGAAACAGAGTGAGAGGGTACATAGAGGATTAGACTTATTAGAAGTAGGAAATCCTGAGTTTGAATTGCACCAAACATAATTATTATCTGTTTTGTAGCGGGCATCTTAATTCTCTGACCATCTACCTTGTCATCTCTAAAACAGTGATTGTCCTGGCTCAGTTGATGTAATTCCTGTACAGGACAGGGTAACCCCTCAAGCACTATATAATTGTGATCTGTTACTTTTATTTTATTGGTTTTTGCTTAGTCTTGCCTGACACTTTGTGACCCCATTTGGGGTTTTCTTAGCAAAAATACTGGAGTCTTTTGCCATTTTATTCTCCAGTTCATTTTATAGATGAGGAAACAAGATAATAGAGTTAAATGACTTGCCCAGAGTCACACCACTAGTAAGTTCTTGATAACAGATTTGAACTGACATCTTCTTGATGAGAGGCCTGGTGCTCTATCCACTGAGTCACCTAATTACCCTTATTTTATGGGGGGAGGGGGTGAGACATTTCTGTAGGTAAGTAAATACTAAAGAATTTGATGAGAGATAAGAAAGAGATTCCTCAGATGAATCTTGCAGGAAATTAAGGATTATGAGAAGCAGTTGTCAGGAGTCTTTTCAGCTACAAAGTGAGAAGGGCAACTACATGTTTTTAGTCTCTTCTTACTTTGAAATGTAGTCATTTAGAAGTTATACATTAGCAAAATCCATTCAAAATTTTTTAAAATTAAATGCACACAGATATATTTAAGAAAAAGCATGTAGAACAGGAACACTCAAGCTTGGGTCCATAAATCTGAATAGAATAAAAATGTTACATCTTTATTTAAATATAATTGATTTCCTTGGTAATCTCATGTACTGTATTTTATGCATTGGCTCATCCAGACAGCAAAGAGTCAGTAACACAAAACAAAATTAAGAATTCCTGATTTATATCTTCTCTGTGTCCAAAGGAAGTTGAAAACTTGATCTATAATTATGAAAAATGAGAATCTCAGGCAATATCCTGAGGTGTAATGACTGAATCCCTTCAATCTCCCATTTCTTCCAACATAACTTTATTTAATTTGCTGCCTTTTGGTTATTCGTGATGCTGTATTTTGTTATTTTATATCTGAGACTGACTATACCAATTTGAAGTCATATGGCAATTAGGAAATACATACCTTCATTTTCAATTACTCAGTAAATATTTAGTAAGTGCTTCTTATGTGCCAGGTACTGAGCTAAGTATTGGAGATACAAAAAGAAGCAAAACAGCATATAGTCCCTGACTTCAAGGAGCTTACTATTTAATAGGAAAGACAACATACAAACACATATATACAGGAAAGAATAGGAAACAAGAAAGGAAAATTTATTGAATAGAACTGCATTATAGATGTACAGGAATGGCATCATAAAAAGATATATCTTTTAAATATTTGACAATAAAATCACATTCTAATGTGATTCTAGTTAGTGGAATTCTGTAACTTTTATTTGCTTGAAATAAGTTTTGCTAATCTTCTGATATGACTATAAATGTAAAATCCATCAAATAAAAAGAGAAAAGTCTTCTTGGAACATATCTGGATGGAACACCTTCTGAACCATCATCTTGGTTGACCCACTATTTTAGGCTCTATCTAAACATGAGGATTTCTAGTAGCAACTTTCCATTCTGTTGAGAGAACAGCTATTTCTGGATGTCTTCAGGAAGATGACCCCTCTCTGTCTTGCTGGATTCACACAGAAAATTGAGTCAAATCATCTCTTGAGATACATTACACCTCTATTTTTTCTGTGACAAACCAAAGTTCTTTTAAACATATTTTCTATCCAATAAATAACTCCTTGCTTTTTTTTCTCTTTGAAACAGAGATAAATTGAAAGAAAGAGAATGATTCTGACATTCAGAAGTAGGTGGAGAGAGGTACTCAATCTGACCATTAGATTCCATTTTAACTATAATTATATTGAAATTGATTATTTTTTAAAAGAGGAAACAAAATCACCTTTATTTGAAAATTATATGGTTTCTTTAGAATTAAAAAAAGTTCAACAAAATATTAATTCAATAAAAATATTTTCTTTAACAAAAATTCAACAAAAATATTCAACAAAATTCAGCAAAAATATCAATCAAAAGAATTTATAATTTCAATAAAAAATTTACAAAAGAAACCTATCAAAATTGCAACCTTTTTGTACATTACTAATGAAAACACCAAAAGATAGATAAAAAGAATATTCAAATTAGCTGCAAAGTGTATCAAATATCGTTGAACTAGTTTTACTACTAGGGCTGTATCTCATAGAAATCAAAGAGGGAAAACATCTACATGTTGCATTTGTCCTTCACTCTCGAAGAAGACCATGACATCAGGGAGATGATGACATGACTTACAGTTGACTTTGATTTTAGGGAGGGAGGGCTGTGCAAAGTCAACAACCTCACTTTGTCCTCCAGAGTCATCTGGGTCCAGTGGCAAGATATTCATCTGGACTGGAGATGGGCCAGAATCCAATGGGAGACCTTGGCCCTTTTATGCTAAGGTCTTTTCAGGTTCTCTCTTTGCGTGAGGTAACTCCCATTCAGTGAATATGCTTTTTTAAGAGTACAGAACTATTTACTGCAATACTTTTTGTGGTAGTCAAAAATTGGAAACTAAGACAATGTTCTTTTTGGGAATGACTAAGCAAATTGTGGTATGTGAATATAATGGAATATTATTCTTCTATAAAAAATGATGAAATGGATGATTCCACCACATGAAACGTGAAAAGACCTTTATGCACTTTTATAAAGTGAGCAAAACTAGAACAATTTGTTTCATGACAAAATTACAGAGAAAAGTAACTAAAAGACTTTAGAGCAATGCAAGGACAGCTTCCAGGGAGTTTTGTGGGAATGATCTGGTGATTTTAGTGCAATGAAAGCTCAATATGTCCTGAATATATTGAAATTTAAATAAAATGTTCAGTTCTGAATTGTCAAGATGACACATGATCAAGTCAACTCTTGTTTTGCATTTTCAATGGTTAGTCTTTAGTATCTTTGGATATGCCCCCGTGTCTTCTGTATAAAAAAGGATATGAGAAATAATTATATGACTTGAAAATATTACTATGAGATTAATAGAGAAATACATTAGGTAATATTATCATAGAACTTTTACACACAATCCATTAAAGTACAAGGCATTGTTTTTGTTTCAATCAGGCAAGTCATCAGAATTGATTCATATTCTTATTTATGCTTTAATCCCTGCTTTCTGCAGCATATGTGACTCCTAGAACCATCTGGGCTTTTGAGGTGTACTGAGAATCAGTGCCAATGCAATTAGGACTGAAAAGTGAGCTGACATAACTCGAGCCAGTATTCTATGTGCATGGGGAAAACTGGAGGACATCAAAACATGAATTAAGAAGGTGTTGTTAATATTCGGAGTAATATGCATCCAGCACATATGCTTTGTGCTGTTTTCTGCCATCATTTCATCCCTTTCACATCTTACTCCATATCCCTATGTTGCTGATCTTATGTGGGAATATTCACTGTGAACAAAGGAGAACCCAACTTGGCTTAGCTGTCTGACAAGAGAAATTAAAAATCAGCAAATTTATTAACAGTCTAATTGATGACTAGAGCACTTCCTCAATTAAAATTTTGAAATCATAAAGAATATACCTTTTTACTTCTCCACGTTGTTATGGGGAGTGCTGCAGAAAGCAGGGATTAAAGCATCATATGCTATAGAATTCCCCCTTTCTCCTCACTCTAAGATTTCTCCACTATTCTACCACCTCCCTCACACACATACTCACACTCTCATCCACCATTACAAACCAGCAGGTTGTCATATTTTTTTAACATAAAGTTTTGTAACTCATATAAGAGTACATACAAAGTACTCAGTTGCTTCTTATTTTACTTCTGTTCTCTGTTGTTCCCAGAGCTTCTGTCTCACTTTCTCTTTGGTGTTACTACCCCTTCTCTCTGCTTTTCTACTTCCATCATTACTTGCATTCCCCTAGAGAACTTAACCTGGAAAACTGTCCCCTGAATATATGCCGGTAAAGTGTTATATGTCACTGTCTGGTTTTTGACCTTCATAATGCTACCAGGTTAATTGATAGTTAATGACAAACATTTATTTTCCCTCTATAAGCTGTTCATTAGGCATTTTCTAAGTAATTATTAGTGACATGTTATATGGGCCTTGTCTTACATGTTTGCACCCATTCCAAAACAATTTCAAAGACTGATAATCCACTATGTTTGTATTTTTCTTTGCCAAAAACTTAATTAATTAATTAATTGTGATGGTAGCACCTGGTTTAAAAATGATATGTAAAGAAACAGTGAATGACTTTTCAAAGGAACTTCGATTTTATCCCAGAAAGTAATAAAGTGATAAACAGGCCAGGGAATTTGCTTTCTATAAAGAAAGGATAAGTAAATTTGCGTTGAAAAGTACAAACCATACTCAGATACCTCAGTCAGACTACCTTAGGCTTTTTAGATATTTTAAACATTGGACTGCCTTGCAGGTGACATTTCCTTTTGTGATTTCATTAGTTATAAGGCAGGATTATGGACAAGTCAAAGTAAGAAATAGAAGAATGGATGCAGAGAAAGGACCCAAGGAATTTTCAAGCATTAAACAAATAAAGGTTTCTGGCATATTTTTTAAGAGTATAAATGTTCATTGATTTCTGAATGAGCAAAATCAAGCAGTCCTGTAGATAGCAAATACTGAAATGACTTATGGTCTCCTTGACGTAAGGAACTCCCACCACAGAAGTTTTTGATTTAAATAATCTCTATGAGTTGTTTGAAGTAAGTGGTAATTTGATCTGGTTCACACAGCTGGAAAGTATTTGAAATAGGGTTTGAACTCACATCTCTCTGAATTCAAGCACAAAACTCTATGCACTCTATACTAATGTTGAAATTTACTTAAATGTCAAGTAATGAAAAACTTCACTTGGAGAAAACATGTTCTTACTTCTTTTTAGTGTGGAGATAAGATGGTCTTCTTTTGGGCTACATAGGATCATGAGATAGTCTTCAACATGCTTTTATTAAAAGTGTGTTAGGGAGGTTCCCTGTGTGTCCCAAGTTATCTAAACCTGCACTGTTTTTAATGTATCTTTAATATAATCTATAAAAATTCCAGTATAAAATCTTTGGGATTATCAAGGGGTTCTCTCTTAAATAGCAAATAATAAATATAATTTATTTCCTGTTGCAAATTATTAGAAGACAGTCATTATCCGTGGTATTTGGTTTGGGGTTTCTATTTCCTTCTTCATCATTGTGGTATGCAGGTAATGTTTACCCAGCTTTATTGTTGCATATGTGTGTCCATCCTATTTATGTAGCACCCCAAAGTCCTAGTCATTCATCAGAATTAGGGTAATGAACTATTATGACAGATTTGGTTGTATATCAATTTAATTTAATAAATATTTCTCAAGAATCACTATATGTTAGGTACTATGCTCCATGAAATGAATTGAGAAACAAAAGGTAAACAAAATTCCTTGTCGAAAAGGAATTTACATTATTCTAATACAGTCAAACACTCATTATCTAAATTGTAGCAACTAAGCTAACTTTTGGTTCCTGTCACTAAAGAAGGTTGCTTGGATAATCTATTTTAAAAAACTGACATTTTTATAACTTAAGTTTTTTTTTTTCATTTCTTTTTAATGCTGTGGAATCAACAAGTCAACTAGTATTTATTAAGAGCCAGGCACCATACCAAGCACCAGGGCAACAAAGAAAAAAAAGGGCAGAAAGTAATTATACTAAAGGAGATCACAATCTAAGTAAAAAAAAAAAAAAAAAAACAAATCATGCAAACAAATACCGACAAGCCAGGGTATATAGCAGATAAATTGGGGGTAGTCTCTGAAGAAAACACTAAGACTAAGGAAGACTGAAAAATATCTTCAAGCAGAAAGTGGTCCTTTGGGTGAGACCTGAAGAAAGCCAGGGAAGCTAGGAGGCTGTGATTAGAAAGAAGAGCATTTCAGGTATGGGGATAGCCAGTAAAGACCTTGAGTTAGGAGATGGAGTGTTATGTGTGAGAAACAAAAAGTGACAGTCACTGAATGGCAGAGTATGTGAAGGGGACTGAGATATGACTGGAAAGGAAGGGATAACATTATGAAGTATTTTGAATGCCAAACAGAGGATCTTCTGTTTGATACTGGAGGTAACAGGGAATCACTGTAGTTTATTAAATGGATGAATGACATGATCAGACCTGTGCATTAGGAAAATCAATCTGACAATTAAGAAGAGGATAGACTAGAATGGAGAAAGATTTGTGGCTGGGAGACCAGACAAAGGACTACTGCAATAATCTGTGTAGGAGGTGATGAACGATTGCATTATGGAGATAACATTACAAAATGTCCATCTATTTTGGACCAGGCTGCAAACAATCTGGAGGAAATTTGTAGACCATAAGGGTCCTCCTTATGAAGAACATCATGATCATACCACATACTCAACACAGAATAAGAATCTGTTTCAATCCAAAAATTTTCCTTTCTTAAAGTATTCATTGTAATACTCTTTGTTTTTCTCTCATATATCTCATTTATGATTTTAAAATTGAATATAGTGGAAAAAATAGGATTTATTACCAAGAGATGTTTTTCATTCAGTTTTGCTGGCTACATATACTCTTGGTAGATAGAGGAAAAGTTTTTTTCCATTTCATCTTGTTATCATCAAGAGATGTTTTTCATTCAGTTTTGCTGGCTACATATACTCTTGGTAGATAGAGGAAAAGTTTTTTTCATTTCATCTTGTTATCATCATTTTTCTCTGAATATGATTCTAGTAAATTCACCCAGTTTATTTAAACTTTGAAGTTAATACTTCCTTTGAAAATTGTGCTTATTGCCTCTGTTATTGGCTAATGGTTTATTATCTATTAGAAAAATTTATATAAAATAATCTCTCAACGACTTCCAGGAGCCAAGATGTCAGAGTAACAGTAAGTCCCTCTCTCCATCCCTTACTAACCTTGAAAAGGCCAGAAAATATCAACCCAAGAAAAATCCTGGAAAAGTGAAGGCAGCAGAAAAATGAGGGGCAGCAATCTTTTAGCTCAAGAAGCTAATGGAATTAATAGGAAAGGTCCCTCTCATTTTGGTAGAAAGGGAGCATAACAGGACAGGAGACATCCTAGCAAGCCAGTGGCATGCCCCATCTCAGCAAACCAGCAAGATACTGAACACCAGGCTCCAGGCTGGTGAAATAGGCAAGTACCAATACCCAAACACCCTGCACACACACATTCTATGCCTTGGAACAGCCAGTCAGCCAATGGAACTGGCAGATTCCAGTTTAGAGAAGCACCATGTAGTCACGCAGGAATCTTCCAGCAGTCTAGCCCTCACATGCTTCAGAATAACTCCAGTGGGGCAGGCATACAGCAGCTAAATCTTCCTTTGCTTCAGCTTAGCTCCAGATGAATAGGCATCTATCACTGACCTGAGTTGCGCCCCTCCCCGCAAAATATGGAGCCTACGAGCTTCAGTGTAGCCCTCAAGAAACTCAGAAAAACTCCATTTGGCTTCATCCCAAACCAGCCCCCACCACCAACTCTAGCTCAGCATCAGAAAAGCTACCAAATACCTATAGCTTCCTGCTGCAAGCACTTGAGGCCCCAACATACCAAGCAAGGAACCAGGCCACTGGTCCCAGGAAAAGAAGTTGAAACAGTGTCCTCTAGACCCAAGAAGCAGAGATATATTTTAAAATCTAAGGAAAAGGCAGACACCATGAACAAAAAGTAACAACATCCAAAAAATACTGACCATAGAGAATTATTATGGTGATAGGGAAGGTCAATTTCAGAAGTGGACAATATTGTTAATACTCACATCCAAAACTTCAAAGGGAAATATGAAGTGGTCTTAAACCCCAGAAAGCTCTTCTTTGGAAGACCTCAAGAAGGATTTTAAAAGAAGAAGAAGAAAAAAAGAAGAAAAATAGGGAAAAGAAATGAGAGGTAGACAAGAGAGAGTCAACAACTAGAAAAAGGAAGGGCAAAAATTGACTCTAGAAAAGAATTCCTTAAAAAAAACACAATTGGTCAAATGTGGGGAAAATGTACACTGAAGAAAACAAGTCCTCAAAAAGTAAAATTGATCAAATGGAAAAGAAAGTTCAAAACTAACTGAAGAAAACAATTCATTAAGAATTAGAATTTGACAAGTAGAAGCTAATGACTCTATGAGACATCAGGAATCATTCAAACAAAATCAAAAGAATTTAAAAAATAGAAGACAATTTAAAATGCCTCATTGGAAAAACAACTGATTTGGAAAATAGATCCAAGAGAGACAATGTCAGAATCATTTAACTACCTGTAAAGCACAATCAAAAGGAGGACCTGAGCAACATGTTTCAAAAAATCATGAAGGGAAACTGCTATGAGGTCCTAGAACCAGAGGGTAAAATAGTGTAATGGTAATTTGAATTGGAAAATCTTTCCTATTCACTAATAAGCCCATTAAATCACATGGAGTCTGTGGTGCAAGGAGTTTGCTGAATGGATGAAGCAGGAAGAGACAAAGCTAGAGCAGAGCTAAGAGGAAGTTAGTGTTGAGAGCAGTCAGAGCTAAGAATAATGCAGACTCCTGGGTAGCATGAGTGATTTTGTGATTGTGATTTTGTTTAAGAGAACCTACTTGTGATGAATGTAATGGACCTGGTTTGTGGGAAGCCTAGCAAGGGGAATGCTTGGGGATGGTGTTGTTATCTGCATTGTTATTGTTATAGATTTTTGTGGCTGTGATGGACTTGAATCTGAATAAATGTTTTGGTTGTGCCTCCCACATAGAGAGTTTGTGGTATTTCTTCATTCTGGACTGTGCCTTGATATTCACGGCTGGTATGGGTGCTGTGAATATTTCATTGGCACTACAAATAGTCATTGAAAGAATCTGCCAATCCATTTCTGAAAGATATGCCAAAACAAAAATTCAAAGGAATATTAATATAGTTAAATTCCAGAATTATCAGGTCAAGGAAAAAATTCTATAATCAGCCAGAAAGAAACAATTTAAATATCATGGAAACCCAGTCAGGATTACACAGCACTTAGCAAGTTCTACATTAAAAGATTAGAGACCTTGGAATATGATATTCTAGAAGGCAAAGGAACTTGAATTACAACCCAGGATCAAATACCCAGCAAAAATTCAGCATAATTTTTCAGGCAAGGAGATAGAGATTCAGTGAAATAGTAGACTTCCAAGCCTATTTGTAAGGACTAGAACTCAACAGGAAATTTGATATTCACTTACAAGACTCAAGAGAGATGCAAAACAGTGCACAAAAAAACCAAACAAACAAACAAAACAGCACTACCATGTTATTCAATTAGGGCAACTGTTCAGATCTCTGCAAGGAAAGATGATCATTATAACTGTTAAGAACTACATTTTTATTACTAAATATAGAAGTGGTGTACATTGACAGAGGGCATGGGTATAAGTTGACTTTGATGTGATAATAAAAAATCTAGTTAAGTGGTGAAAAGGGATTGTACTGGGAGATGTGGTAAGTAGAAGTTAAAAAAGGATAAATTGCATCATGTGAAGAGGCACAAAGACTTGTTAAAGTCGAGGGAAAGAAGGGAGGGAGATGAGCATAATTCGAACCTTACTCTCATCAGATTTGGCTCAAAGAGGGAATAGCATACTCAGCTATGGAAATATAACACCCTATGGAGCAGGAAGGGAAAAGGAAAAGACAAAAAGGGGACTGATAGAAGAGAGGGCAGACTGAGGGAAGTGGTACTCAAAATCAAAACTCTACTGAGGAGGGAAATGGAGAAAGCAGGGAGCAAAGATAAATGGAGTGGGAGAAAGGATGGAGAGAAAGACACAGATAGTTATCATAACTGTGAATGTGATTAACTCTCCCATAAAATGGAAGTGAGTAGCAGAATGGATTAAAAAATGTTTTAATCTGTTGTTTACAAGAAATATATGTGAAGCAGAAAGACACACACAGAGGAAAGGTAAAAGAATATATTATATTTCTACTGAAGTAAAAAGAAAAAGTAGAGATAGCAATCTTGTTCTCAGATAAAACAAAAGCCAAAAGGGATCTAAATAAGAGAGATAAGGAAGAAAATTATAGTCTGCTAAAAGATATCATAAACAAAGCAGAAAGATATGCACAAAGTAGTATGCATCCAGATTCTTAGAGCAGTTAAGTGAGTTACAAGAAGAAATAGACAGCATAATTAAACTCATGGGAGACCACAAACTCCCTTTCTCAGAAAAAGTTAAATCTAACCATAAAATGAAAAAGAAAGAAGTAGGTGAATAGAATATTAGAATAAGTTAGATATGGTATAACTCTAGAGAAAACTGAATGGGAATAGAAAGGAATGTACTTTTTTCCCTCAGTGATACATGGCTTCTTCACAAAAATTGACCACGTATTGGGGCATAAAAACCTCACAATCCAAAACAGAGTGGAAGAAATATTAAATGCATGTTTTTCAGATCCTGAAAAAATAAAAATTACATATAATAAAAGTCCATGAAAAGAAAGACTAAAAATTAATTGGAAAGGAAATAAGCTAATCCTAAAGAACAAATAAACCAAACAGCAATTCATAGAAATAATAATTTTATCACAGAGAATGACAGCAATGGGACAACACATCAAAACTTAAGGGGTGCAGCCAAAGCAGTTCTTAGGGGAAGGTATATCTCTAAATGCTTACATGAATAACATAGAGAGAGCAGATTAATGAATTGTGCATGCAACTAAGAAAGCTAGAAAATAACACCTTAAAAAATCCACAATTAAATATCAAATTAGAAATTCAGAAAATCCAAGAGGAAATTAATGAAATTAAAAGGTAGAAAATTAGTGAACTAAAAAATAAAACTAAGAGCTGGTTTTATGGGGGGAAAACACAGTAAAACTGATGTATATTTTGGTTCATCTGATTTAAAAAATAGAGAGAAAACAAAACTACCACTCTCAAAAACGACAAAGGGTAAATCCACCACCAGTGAAGAGGAAATTAAAACACTAGACCTAGCTGTGATGCAAAAATGAAACATCACAAGTCTGGTAAGTGCCAAAACTGTTGAGTTTGGATACTGCTGGTTGTGAGCACTTACAGGAGACTGGAGATCTTGGTTCCAATTCCAAGCCAGAGATGAGAACTGAAAGAGCATCTGAAGTTAAAGGTACCATCCCCATACGCTAGGACAAAACAGGAGATTTTAAAAACTGAAATACTATAAATAAAACAAAATGAATAGGCAAAGGAGAAAAAAAATTCAACCACAGAGACTTACTATAAGAATATAGAAGATTGGGCTTCATGTTCAGAGAATGATACTGAAGCAAGAAAAAGCCCTATTCTACCTCAAAGAGTAACAAAAAATAGCCAACTGCTGAAAAAGAATTCATAAAAGAACTTTAAAAAGGTTTTAAAATTAAACGAGATTGAGGAAAAACTAAAAAGAAAGAACAATCCAAGAAAAAAAAATTATGGAAACAAAGTCAACCAATTAGAAAAAAAGATACAGATTCTCATCCAATTTATTTATTTATTTGCTTATTCACTGATTTATTTATTTATTTTTGATGGTATAAATTTATTTATTTAACTTTTTACATTCCTTTTCACAAAATTTTGGTTTCCAAATTTTCTCCCCATTTGTCCCCTCCCCCCACCTCAATACACTGAGAATTCTAATGTGTGTGTGTGTGTGTGTGTGTGTGTGTGTGTGTGTGTAATCCCACCAACTACCCAGATACTGAAAAGTTTCAAGAGTTACAAATATTGTCTTTCCATGTAGAAATGCAAACAGTTCAACTTTGGTAAGTCCCTTATGACTTCCCTTTGCTGTTTACATTTTCATGCTTCTTCTCATTCTTGTGTTTGAAAGTCACATTTTCTTTTCAGCTCTGGTCTTTTCATCAAAAATTCTTAAAAGTCCTCTATTTCGTTGAAACACCATTTTTTCCCCTGAAGTATTATACTCAGTTTTGCTGGGTAGGTGATACTTCGCTTAAGTCCGAGTTACTTTGACTTCTGAAATATCTTATTCCATGCCCTTCGATCCCTTAATGTAGAAGCTGCTAGATCTTGTGTTATCCTGATTGTATTTCCACAATACTGTTTCTTTCTAGCTGCTTGCAATAATTTCTCCTTCACCAGGGAACCCTGAAATTTGGCCACAATGTTCCTAGGAGTTTCTCTTTTTGGATCTCTTTCAGGTGGTGATCTATGGATTCCTTCAATTCTTATTTTGCCCTCTGGTTCTAGAATATCAGGGTAGTTTTCCTTGGTAATTTCATGAAAGATGATGTCTAGGCTCTTTTTTTGATCATGGCTTTCAGATAGTCCCATAATTTTTAAATTGTCTCTCCTGAATCTATTTTCCAGGTCAGTTGTTTTTCCAATAAGAGATTTCACATTCTCTTCCATTTTTTCATTCCTTTGGTTTTGTTTTATGATTTCTTGGTTTCTCATAAAATCATTACCCTCCATCTGTTCTGTTCTAATTTTGAGAGAACCATTTTCTTCAGTGAGCTTTTGAACCTCTTTTTCCATTTGGCTAATTCTGCTTTTGAAAGCATTCTTCTCTTCATTGGCATTTTGAACCTCTTTTGCCAATTGAGTGAGCCTATTTTTCAAGGTATTATTTTCTTCAACATTTTTTTTGGGTCTCCTTTACCAAGGTATTGACCCGTTTTTCATGCTTTTCTTGCATCTCTCTCATTTCTCTTCCCAGTTTTTTCTCCACCTGTCTAACTTGATTTTCAAAATCCTTTTTGAGCTCTTCCATGGCCTGAGCCCACTGCATATCTATTTCAGATGTTTCGGATAGAGACTTCTATGTCTTTCCCTGATGGTAAGCATTGTTCTTCCTCATCAGAAAGGAAAGGAGGAAACATCTGTTCACCAAGAACGTAGCCTTCTATGGTCTTATTTTTTTTTCCTTTTTCTTGGTATTTTCCCAGCCAGTTACTTGCCTCCTGAGATTCCTCTCCATCCCTGACTCACTAGTGCGTGGGGTCTGAGATTCAAATGCTGCTCACCAGTCTCAGGGTTTTCAGTGGCGGGCATGGCTGCTATTCAATGTGAGCTTAAGTTCTGATACTCGGGTGGGGGCAAGACTGCCTCCCAGTCTCAGTTCCCTCAGGGGGTTTATGTGGAAATCTTCAGTAATGGATCTGAGGTCCTGTCTGCTCCGGGCGCCCCTGGACACCGCTGCCTCTGCCGCTTCCTCCCGAGTTGTTGAGACACCCCGCTCCCCTCTCATTCAGCCCAGAAGTCTCTCTCACTGACCTGTGTGCCTGTGGGTTGAGGCACCTTCCCGGCCACTGGAGATTCCATCCCTGAAGCCTGCTCAGATCTATTCCTCTCGGGGCCATGTGGCCAGGGCAGGGCAGGGCTGCTCTGGGTCCGGGGTGCGATGGACCTTTGGTGACTGTTTTTCAGGGCTCTCTGGAGCAGAAATCTCCTCCACTCCATTGTTGTGCAGCTTCCTCTGCTCCAGAACCCATTGGGGGTTCTTTTTAGAGGTAATTTATGGACTGTGGGTTCATAACTAGTGTATGTGAATCTTTCTACTCCGCCATCTTGGCTCCTCCCCCGAGATACAGATTGTTAAGGAAGAAAATGACCCCTTGTTAAACAGAATTGGGCAAGAGGAAGCCAGCAAAGTTATAAGAGATCAAGAAATGATAAAACAAAATATAAAAAATTGAAAAACAACTAATCTGGATAATAGGTCAAGAAGAGAAAACATGAGAATAATCAGATTACTTGAAAACTATGATTAAAAAAAATGAATTTTGAATCTTGAAAAACAAAAGATTTCTTGAATGCAAGAAATAGTTAAAGAAAGTTGTCCTGAAGTATTAGAACAAGAAGGGAAAGTAGAAACAGAAAAAAATTCACTGATCACCAACCACCTCAAAGAGATCCTTGGGGGGAAACCCAAAGGAATATTATGGTCAGAGTAATAAAAGCCCAGTTCAAGGATAAAATATTATGAGCAACAAGAAAAAAGAAAACAATTTAAATATAGCAGTGCCACAATTAGAATTACACAAGGCCTAATAGCATCAACTCTAAAAGACTACATGTCTTGGAACACTGTATATGAAAGGACAGAAGAACTGGGGTTCTAGGTGAAAATATCATCCCCAGTGAATCTAAACATAACTCTGAATGAAAAAAAAATGACATTTAATGAACTGTCAGAGTTTCAGAACTTTGTTAAAAAATAAAAACAACAGCAACACTTGAACTTCCCAGAAGATTTGATAGACAAGAGAAATATTAGATGCATACCAAAGACTTATTACAAGGGACTCAGTAAGGACAGACCATATACTTTTTATGTTTGTATGATGTAACACATATGTCTAAGATTGTTATTAGTAATTGGATAGTTTTCAAGAAAGATTGGGGTATGATATGGCCTGAGTATGATATGACTTTAAAAAATAAAACCATTTAAGAACAGCTAAAAAGAGTGATTATTTTACATAAGTGAGTTGCAAGAGAAAGAACAGATACAGAACAATTAGATAGGAGAGGAAGGCTGAAAATCTACTTTCATTGGAAATGGGTGCAAGGGGAATAATGCATATATATCTAGAAGAACACAAAAATCTCAATTCAGAAAAAAATTAAAATGTTAAGGGGATAGGGAGGTGGGAGAGGATAAGGGAGGGAACTCTAGAGGGGAGGGTGAGGGAATGGGCTAAAGGGGATTGCATAGAAGGGTGCTTAAATTAATGGGCACGAGAGGATAAAGGAGTGATCCTTGGAGGTAGGATAGGTTAAGTATTGGAGGGCAAGGCAGAACATAGAAATAAAGTAGAGGAGTTAGGAGAGATAGGAAATAGAAGATACACACAAAAATAAAAACAAAGATCAGAAGTAAAATTTGTTAGAGAAATTATATATTTGTTTGTATATGTATACCCAAATAATCGTGTATACGTATGTATATGCACATATATGTGTATATTTATGTCAATATAAGCATATGTTTATATCTCTATGGAAGTACATCCACATGTAATTGTAGCCTTGGTGAGGAGATGGAGAAGGGGAAAAAAGAACAAAGTAAAAAATGAACAGCAATAAAAGCTAACAAGGAAGCAAAGAAGACAGCTTTCAATACAAGGCATAGGATTTATTACAAAAGCTTTCTTGAAATGGAATATACGTTTTGAATTCTCTCTTATTGTTCTGTAGTGCATATGACATGCTTTTTTTTTCTTATGGATTTAAGTCAGTATTTAAGTTTATAGTGTTTCTTTTTTATTTTATATTTAAAATTCAGGAATAAAAAAGAAATAAAAACAACAGTCTTATGATGGAAAACGTTATTCACATCAAGACCAAGAATTATTGACTCTGAATCTAGATTAAAACACATTATTTTCTCTTTTTTGTTATTTTTTTTCTTTCCTTTGGTATTTTCCTTTTGTTCTTATTCTTCTTTCACACCATGATTAATATGGAAATAAGTTTAAAATAATTGTGCATGTATAGCCTATATCAGATTACTGGTCATCATGGAAAGGGGGAGGGAAGGAAGGGAGAAGGGCAGGGAGAAAATAAATGGAACTCAACAACTTATAAAAACGAATGTTGAAACTATATTTGTAATTGGAGAAAAATAAAATACTGTAATGTAGAAATGACTGACAATTTCCAACAACTTACTGATGATATACAACTGAACTTTTCTATCATATGCGAGTCAATGTAAATGGCAAGAGAGTAAGTTACCTGATCGACAGCACTTCTCTCAAGAAAGGTGCAATAATTCAGGATCTAACCTAAGAAGAAATTAGATACTTGATCTTATAGCAGGTTTTATGCTGGGGGGAGGCATTTATCTCATGACAATTACATAGAAATGAAAGAAAATATTCTATTTGCTCATGGAAAATATTAAACATTTATTTTAATAAAGGAAACAGAATTGGTACAGTAGAGTCTTTTTGGTATTATTCACAGTAATAGAGGAGGAAAAAACATATATATATATATATATATATATATATATATATATATATATATATATATATAAAATCCCAAAGAGTACAAATTAGTTTTGAAAATATATTGTGTTTACATTTAAATGCTATTGTGCTTGGAGGATTTATGTTAGTTCAGGTTCAAATTACCCTATCAAACAGTCATGGATGTGTTGGGATCTGTATCACTGGAAGTAATAACAATATTGATAAGATTGCACATCCATTTTCTGCTGCTTCAATTGATATTCTAAAATATTCCTACACAGTGATAAAAGCATACTGTGAATATTTGAGTTTGAAAAACCAGAAAGTCATCTAGTTTTTACCAGGACAAAGTAATAAACAAAGCTTTTCTTGATTTCTTTTATTTTTATCTTCCCTTCCACCTCCTAAATTATGTAGCATTTATTTTATGTATGTTTTAGATAGAAAGGCACTAAGTGCCAGATTTGTTGCTTGCTACATATAAGGAACAAAGGTAAGCAAAGACTGTAGAAAAAGGGATGAAATAATATTTGTTGCTTTCAAATACAGTTCAGAACTGCGGGATTTTTGAGTATGACCATTTGCTGAGATTGTGGGAGGAGAAAAATATGCACAGAGGAGGGTAATTTATTGGGCTCACTTGGGTAGATTTCCTGGACCTGCTCTTATAGAGATAGAAGCTTGATCCAGTGGTATTAGATAGAGTCAGAGGAACTTTCCCAGAGCCCAGGGCTCATTTATCTACACAAATCGTCATGAACACCCAAGACTTTGTATGACAAATTAAAAAACAAAGATACCAAAGTTAGTTCTTGACCTGAATTTGTTAAATAATTCTTGATTCTCTGAGTTTGAATTCAGAACTTATAGGTAAAACAAGCAGATTATTATTCACTCATGTCTTTTTTTCCATATTTCTACAAGGATGACTTGCACCCATGGTATGGGCTACATATTAATTACAATTGTGTTTATCTATCTATACATTTTTAGCAAGGAATGTGAATTCATTTACATTCATAAAGGAAGGATGGCACTTAGAGTGTCAAATACCCTAAATAGCAAACATATACTTAAACAGATTATGGGAAAGGTCATAGCAGATACAAAGCAGATATTATGAAATGAGATGTGGCAGTAAGAATTTAACTAACTCTGTCACAAGAATCCATATATCCAGAATTTTAGATTAACTTGACCTTTCCTTCCTTTTCCAAGTCTTTTAATTACACAATGGACTATATCAGATTGTGGTTCTGTCCTGGTGGGTACATTCAGACTTCAAATCATCAGTTTATGGGATCTTAAAGATGAAGAGATGCTAGAGGTCAACTACTCCAAATCTTTCATAACATAAATGAGTAAAGTGTAGCCCAAGACATTAAGCTCACATAATAAATGGGAGAGATGGAATTTGCAAAGTTATATGATGCCCAATTGCAATTTTTTTCAACTCTGTTTTGCTAATCCCTGCACTCACTTATTTGACCCATTCCACTGCCTCAACAGTCCTGGTACTACAGGTAATTTTGTATCCTAAAGTGCACCACACTAATTACAAAGTGGTACTTTGAGAAGCAGAAATGGGAAACGAAATTTAAATTATAGCAAAATAGTTGTGCAAGAACTCATTGAGTGCCCATAAGCTTCCATATGATAAGAACAAAATAATCTAAAGAATTTATATGTATGCATGCATACATACATACATATGCACATATAAATATATATAATTTGTTCTTAATACATTGCCTTAACATATTTCTTCTTAACTGTACACACATACTAATGAATACGAAAACAATGAAAGAGTAAAAGTTTAGAATCAGAGGATGTCACTATAAATTCTATTTCTTTCACATTAGTCTAGTCATGTAACCTACTAGGGCCTCAGTTTCTTTGTCTATAAGAGAATTGGACTAAATGGCCTTTAACAGCTATTTTAGCTCTAATATATTATCCTATGAACCCATAAGTAAGACTTCAGAAACTGTGACAACCTAAAATTCCAGAGGATATGATCTCTAAAATGAGTTGCCTCCTGAAAGGAGTCTCAAGGTCTTTTCTATTTGGGAATGATAAAATATTGGCTACCTTTGATGTTAAGTACTGACTTGTATCAGAATAGAAGTCTTTTGGAAATGTCCATACAGTTTCATTGAGTTTTTAAGAAAACACAAAAGATCAATGATCTTAATTAGTGCTCGCTCTTCAGAGGAAGAGCTAAGGGAAAGATTGTAGTCTTTGAAAATTTCATTTTAATAGAGATATAAGGTTAGTATACGGCACTTTTTTTCTCACATTGATTCTATCTGATTCAATACTATGTGAAAGAAGCTCTTACTTTTGTTCTCCAATATCTTTATTCAGGAATAAAGAAAAGGAACACCCCTGAGGTCATGAGGTAGTCTTTTTTTTTTTTTCTTTGAGAAATTATCTGAAGCAGAGAACTTTATCCTGCAGAAAAGAAAGAGCTCTCTATTTTAAATGCTTGGAGAGCTTTGATTATTACTGATGCTGGATGATTTATTTTGTATGCATGGCAGCAATAGTAACATTGATTAGATTGAATGGAGACCTCCCCAAATATGACCCTTTCCCTCCTTTGTTAATTTCTTCTCAGAATATTAATTGCCAAGTCAGGCATTAGAGCTACTTTAATTAAACAAGCACATTATTGTTTGATTAGATTTGGTGGCATCTGTGTTAACATATCACTTCTACTAAGTATAAATGGTAACCAAAAGTACAGTACTCCTTCAAGTTTATATAATTTAACTTCTCTCCCTCACCAAATTTGTGGAACAAAATATTTTCTTTCCATCTGCTAACCCATTTTGTCACTTGTGTTTACATTTAACAAAATTAATGTGTGCCTTTCAAAACTTAAAAGAAAATGAAGATATTGAAATAATAAGACAAATCTTATTGAGGTTTATGAAAAAAACTTTTATTTAAATTATATTTTATCCTATTTGATGGTTTAATTTTATTTATTCACGTTTGGATTTCCTTCAAATGTTCAAAATTAATTCAGTTATCAAATTGAGTGAAAGAATTAGTAAAACTTTGAGCAGGAGACAATACTGTTAGGTAATCCCTTATAAAAGGCACTCCACAGTCTTTAGATGTTTCCAGGCAATGGAATGAATCAGAAAGTAAGGATTGCAGGGATTTGATAAAGGCTCATGAATTCAGCAGAACTTAATCTGCTACGAAAACCTAGCACTGCCTGTTGAGTCAGTCTCTTGTTATTTTTGTATGTATGGGCAAGGGCAAAAATGTCTTACACTAGAGGAGTTTGATCACCATCTGAGAGACTGGCTGCGTTTAAATTTGTAATTAATTTTCCCAAGTTGACTGTCTAGGAAAGGAGTGGGGTCCTGTGGACTCAAGGCCACATGTGTCCTTCTCGGTCCTAGGGTTCAGCAATTTGATGGAGTCCAAGTTGTATAGAACAAATCTTTTTATTAAGGGGATTTATTTTGACAAGTTTGGATTCAGTGAAAGAGCCACACTTGAGAACCTAAAAGGCCACATGTAGCCTCAAGACTGTAGGTTCCTCACCCCTGATCTAGGAAATCCTGAATCATGTCTTAAAAGATGATACTTTCTCATCCTTTACTTCCTGAGAATTCAACTGTTCTTTTTGACCTTAGACAAGTTCTTGCCTTGCTACATCATCTGGAATCTTCAATTCCAAATGAACTTAGTGACCTTAAACTGATATGCTTCTTTAGCCAACCCAAATTAGCTCTTACTTTTGACCTTCTCTCCACACCACTTGGAATCAAGGAAAACTTTATAGAAGAGTTGGAAACTGAGTTGTACTCTGAGTGAAGAGGAAGGTTGAGGACAAAGAGCATAGTGACAGTTTTTATTGGTGAATGTAGATAAAAACTATCTATATTTGAAACGATATTAGTCCAGTTGTTTTTTTTAAACAGAGATTATGTGACAGAACATAATGTGGCATAGGAATTCAAAGAGAGGTTTGAGTTAAGAAATGGAAGGCCTTAAACATTATGTTAGGGAGTTAAAGTTGTATTCTATAGGAAATAGTAGTCACAGAAGGTTGAAGAGGACCACCAACAAATTTAGTTACGAGAACAGATAAGAAAAAAGTATGAGTTCAGATTTGGACTTATTATGCTTCAAGTATTAGAAGGATACTAAGGTGGAACTGTGTAGCAAACTGAGATGTGAAATTATACTTAGAAAAATAAGTGCTTAGGGGGCAGAGCCAAGATGGCAGACTAGAAAGACACACATATGCAGGTTCTCCCCACACAGCCAATAAAATACCTGTAGAGAAAGACTCTTAACAAATTTTGGAGCATGAGAAGTGGAGAACAACAGAGTGGAGATGATTTCCAGCTCAGGGTGACCTGAAAGGCCCACAGGAAATGTTGGTTGCAACAGATGTGGAGCACAGCCCATCCCAGCCTTGGCCGCATGGTGTGGCTCTGGGAGGAAGACACATCAGGGGCAGAATCCCCAGTCCCAGCAGCAGTGGTCCACAGATCTCTCAACCCCCAACTAAAGGTCAGTGACAGTGTTTTTTCAGCTGGCCAGGAAGGGAGAAGGGCCTTCCCATAGCTCTGGCCTCAGGCAGCATCCATAGAGGCCACATCTGGCAGGCTCAGCAGTTCCCATAGTAGCCTGTACAGCTGCCAGTATCCATTGTTGGACCATAAAAACCTCTGGGGACACTGAGGAGCTGAATAGTACCTCAGTCCTGTGTGGAGGCCTTGAGGGAACTGATATTTATCTCACACTGAATGGCAGCCCTGCTTATCCAGCTTATCTGAAAATAAGACCCAGTGCTGACCTGGTGGAACTGGAGATCAAGTGGCTGTGGAGAGGTAACTGCTAAGATTCTGGGCACAAAAATCTTTCCCTACTCCCAGACCAGCATACACACTTGATTGTGCTACCTTGGAGGAACTGAGATCTTACAGATTCCCAGAGTATACACTACTCTTGACAAAAGACTCAAAAGGCAAGTAACTGGTTGGAAAATGCCCAAAAAAAGGGGAAAAATAAGACTATAGGAGGTCACTTTTTTGGTGAACAGATATCTTCTCCCACCCTTTTGGATGAGGAATAACAATGCTTACCATCAGGGAAAGACATAAAAGTGAAGGCTTCTGTACCTCAAACATCCAAAATAAATATTCAATGGTCTCAGGCCATGGAAGAGCTCAAAAAGGATTTTGAAAATCAAGTAAGAGAGATGGAGGAAAAATTAGGAAGAGAAATGAGAGAGATGCAAGAAAAGCATGAAAAGCAGGTCAACACCTTACTAAAGGAGACCCAAAAAATATTTAAGAAAATAACACGTTTAAAAATAGGCTAACTCAACAATGAGGAGAAGAATGCTTTAAAAAGCAGAATTAACCAAATGGAAAAGGAGGTTCAAAAGCTCACTGAAGAAAATAGTTCTTTAAAAACTAGAATAGAACAGATGGAGGCTAATGACTTTATGAGAAACTAAGAAATCACAAAAGAATGAAAAAATGGAAGGTAATATGAAATATCTCATTGGAAAAACAACTGACCTGGAAAATAGATCCAGAAGAGATAAATTAAAAATTATGGGACTACCTGAAAGCCATGATCAAAAAAAGAGCTTAGACATCATCTTTCATGAAATTATCAAGGAAAACTGCCATGATATTCTAGAACCAGGGGGAAAAATAAATATTGAAAGAATCCACAGATCACCTCCTGAAAGAGATCCAGACAAAAAAAAACCTCTTAGGAACATTGTGGCCAAATTCTAGAGTTCCCAGGTCAAGAAGAAAATATTGCAAGCAGCTACAAAGAAACAATTGCAGTGTTGTGGAAATACAATCAGGGTTACACAAGATCTAGCAGCTTCTACATTAAGGGATCGAAGGATGTGGAATAGGATATTCCAGAAATCAAAGGAACTAGGACTAAAACCAAGAATCACCTACTCAGCAAAACTGAGTATAATACTTCAGAGGAAAAAGTGGTCTTTCAATGAAATTGGGGAGTTTCGAGCACTCTTCATGAAACGGCAAGAGCTGAAAAGAAATTCTGACTTTCAATCACAAGAATCAAGAGAAGCAAAAAAAAGTTAAGCAGCAAAGATAAATCATAAGGGACTTACTAAAGTTGAACTACTTACATTTCTACATGGAAAGACAATATTTGTAACTCTTGAAAACTTTTTTCAGTATCTGGGTAGTTGGTGGGATTACACACATACACACACACACAGAGAGAGAGAGAGACAGAGAGAGACAGAGACAGAGACAAAGACAGAGACAGAGACAGAGAGACAGGGTGAATTGAATAGGATGGGATCATATCTTTAAAAAAATGAAATTAAGTGGTGAGAGAGAAATATATTGGGAGGAGAAAGGGAGAAATGGAATTGGGCAAATTCTCTCTCATAAAAGAGGTAAGACTTTTCAGTGGAGGGAAAAAGGGAGGAGATGAGAGAAAAAATATGAAGTTTACGCTCATCACATTTGACTAAAGGAAGAAATAAAATGCACACTCATTTTGGTATGAAAACCTGTCTTTCAATACGGGAGATTGGGGGAGAATGGGATAACCAGGGTGGGTGTATGTTGGAAGGTAGGGCAGTGGGAGGAGGGAGGAATTAGAAGTTGACACAACTGGGGAGGGACAGGATCAAAAGAGAGAATAGAAGAAATGGGGGAAAGGATAGGATGGAGGGAAATATAGTTGGTCTTACACAACACCACTATTATAGAAGTCATTTGCAAAACTACACAGGTATGGCCTATATTGAATTGCCTGTCTTCCCAAAGGAAATGGGTGTAGATGGAGGGATGATGAGAAGTTGAAACTCAAAGTTTTAGGAACAACTGTTGAGTATTGTTCTTGCAATCTGGAAATAAGAAATACAGGTAATGGGATATAGAAATTTATCCTTCCCTACAGGACTAATGAGAAGATGGGGATAAGGGAATGGAGGGATGTTAGAAGGGAAGGTAGATTGGTGAGAGGGGTAATTAGAATGCTCTGCATTTTGGGGTGAGGAGAAAGGGGGAGAAAATTCGGAATCCAAAATTTTGTGGAAATGAATGTTGATAAATAAATAAATTTTAAAAAAAGAAAAATAAGTGCTTAAGGTTTTGATTTTTGAGTGATCAGCACAGAGGTGACAATTGAAGCCACTTGAAAGGCATCACCAAAGGAAAGGATTTTTTTTTTAAAAAAAGAGGAAAAGATGACCAAAGGTAGACCTTAGAAAATGCCCATAATAAGGGATGGGTAAAAGACAAATAAGAAAAAAATCGATAACTGTCTGATTGCCATTTTTGGAGAAAAATGAGAAAAGAACAGTAGAAACTAAGGGAAAGGAAAACCAAACAGAATATAAGCTTTTTTGGGGTAAGAATTATTTCATTTTGTTTTATTCTTGCATATGCAGCAGATAGCACAGTGTCTGGAATATAGTAGTTATTTAATCAAGGGTAGATAATTTCTGCAGTAGATAGAGTACCACACTTGGAGTCAGGAAGACCTATTTTCCTGAGTGCAAATCTGGCCTCAGATATTTCCTAGCTGGGGCACCCTGAGCAAGTCACTTAACCCTGTTTGCCTTAGTTT